>ONZH01031049.1:0-56286 GCA_900303285.1 Rhinella marina
GGGGGCGTACACTAATCAGAATCCGTGAGGGTGATGAATGGAAAACTGCCTTTAATACCCCGGAGGGTCATTATGAGTACCTAGTAATGCCCTTCGGGTTAAGTAATGCTCCTGCGGTGTTCCAAAATTTTGTCAATGACATTTTTAGACCATTTATTGGAAAATTTGTAATTGTCTATATTGATGACATCTTGATTTTTTCTACAGACTGGGAGAGTCACGTATCCCACACCAGGCAAGTGCTGGAGGTGTTGCGTGAGAACAAGTTGTTTGTCAAAGGGGAGAAGTGTATCTTTGGTGTTCAGGAAGTGACCTTTTTGGGATACATTCTCACCCCTTTTTCCTTCAAAATGGACCCGGGTAAGGTACAGGCCATTGTAGATTGGGTGCGACCTTCCTCTCTGAAGGCGCTCCAGCGATTTCTGGGTTTTACTAATTTCTATCGAAAATTTATCAAAAATTTTTCTGTTATAGCCAAACCCATTACGGATTTGACCCGCAAGGGAGCTGATTTAGTCAACTGGTCCCCTGCAGCTATTGAAGCTTTTGAAAAGCTAAAACGGTTTTTTGTTGATGCTCCTGTGCTGATCCAGCCTGATCAAAATAAGCCGTTTGTAGTTGAGGTGGATGCATCTGAAGATGGCGTGGGGGCAGTACTGTCCCAGGGGTCTTCCACCTTAACTAATCTCAAGCCATGCGCCTTCTTCTCCCGCAAGTTCTCTCCTGCCGAGAGAAACTATGACATTGGTAATAGGGAGTTACTAGCAATCAAGTGGGCATTTGAGGAATGGCGTCATTTTTTAGAAGGGGCATTACACCGCATTACGGTCCTCACGGATCATAAGAATTTGATGTTTCTGGAATCTGCTAAGCGATTGAATCCCAGACAGGCGAGGTGGGCTTTGTTCTTTACTCGTTTTGACTTTTGTGTTATCTTCAGACCCGGAAGCAAGAACATTAAGGCCGATGCCTTATCCCGAAGTTTCCAGGCGTATCAGCCTCCTGACGTCCCTCCTGAGCCCATCCTGCCAGCTGACATCATCGTAGCCGCTACCTCATCTGATCTAGCTTCTGAAATCGTGGCAGGACAACATCTTGCTCCCACTGGTACTCCCAATGACAAGTTATTTGTGCCGGCTCATTTGCGGTTGCGACTGCTGGGTGAGTGCCATAGCTCTGTTTTATGTGGACATCCTGGTATCAATGCCACCAAGGAGTTGGTCTCTAGGCAGTATTGGTGGTCGTCAATCTCCAGAGATGTTCAGGCTTTTGTAACTGCGTGCAATACTTGTGCCAGGTCCAAGAATCCCAAGACTCGGCCTATGGGTGAGTTGCGTCCTTTACCCATACCTGGTAGACCTTGGTCACATCTGTCCATGGACTTCATCACGGATTTGCCATGCTCTGAGGGTAAAACCGTGATTCTTGTAGTGGTGGACAGATTCAGCAAGATGTGTCACTTTATTCCTTTGTGTAAATTACCCTCTGCAAAGGTTTTGGCTTCTGTATTTATGGACCACATAGTTAAACTACACGGTGTTCCTGAGAATATTGTTTCTGACAGGGGGGTGCAGTTTGTGTCTAAATTCTGGAGGGCCTTCTGTAAGAAGATTGATATTTCCTTATCCTTTTCGTCAGCCTTTCATCCAGAGACCAATGGTCAGACTGAACGTCTTAATCAGTCCGTTGAGCAATATCTCAGATGTTATGTTGCTGATAACCAGCATGTGTGGGCCAGATTCCTGTCTCTGGCCGAGTTCGCGATTAATAACCGTGTGAATTCGTCTTCTGGGGTATCGCCGTTTTTCTGCAACATGGGGTTTCATCCGCGCTTTGGCTCCTTTTCTCCAGCTGCTTCGGCGGTCCCAGAGGCCAATGTTCTCTCTCAGGAACTGTGCACAGTTTGGGCACAGGTTCAGTCGAACCTGGAAAGAGCCCAAAGGATTCAAAAAACTAAGGCCGATAAGAAACGTTCTAAGGGTGTGAATTTCAAGGTGGGGGACATGGTATGGTTGTCAACTAAAAATCTACGTATGAAAGTACCATCCTATAAGTTTGCGCCTCGCTTCATTGGTCCATACAGGATCACCAAGGTGATCAATCCGGTGTCGTTTGAATTGTGTTTACCTGACTCCCTTCGTGTTCACAATGTTTTTCATATGTCTTTGCTTAAGCGTTATGTTGCTCCCGCTGGTCCAGAGGAACTGCCCCCGCCTCCGGTCGAGGTGGAGGGACAAGTGGAGCACGAGATTCATAGAATCATTGACGTTAGGAAAGTCCGGAATTCCTTCCAGTACCTTGTACACTGGAGGGGATTTGGGCCTGAGGACAGATCTTGGGTACCGCTGAGCAGGATGCATGCAGACGCACTTGTTAGGAGTTTTCATCGACAGCATCCTGAAAAGCCGGTTCCTCCAGCTAAGGGTCCGGTGGCCCCTCGTGAAGGGGGGGGTACTGTAACGGGGAGCCGGCGGCGCGCTTCCCCTCTGCCGTGTCGCCGGTCTCCCAGGAGTGCGCCGGAGCGAGGACGCAGGATGCGTCCTCGTCTCCATGACGACACTCACAGGAGAGGGTCCGGCACGCGCACTGATACAGCGCGTCCGGCGTCCTCCCTGCCCCCCTAGTTAACGAGCAGGCGGGGACATCTGAGCGCTGGTCTGGGCAACCAGCGCTCAGAACATTTATTATATACCTGGTTTTGGGTCATGTGGCGCTGGCCACGCCACATGACCAAATTTGGTGCATATTTGAGCGCTGGTCACGTTTGGCCAGCGCTCGGTATGCAAATGAGGTCATGTGACGCTGGCCCCGTCACATGACCCAGTGGAGGGCTATTTAAAGCCACTAGTTGTCCTCCCTAATTGCCTGTGATTAGCGTTACTACTTTGATCAGTGCTGTGCGACTTAGTGTTTGATTGCTGTTTGACCCTGACCTTGGACTTTGGACTTCGACCTCTCTTTGCTTCACCCCCGGTATTGACGTTATCTCCTGTGTATGACCCGGCTTGCTGACTATTCTAATATTGTGTTTGTTTCGTCTGTGTTTGTCTCTCCTATTGTTCCCTGTCCCTCCCTGCGCACTTATACAGAGCAGGGACCGTCACCGTGGTTGTCCGCGGCTGCCTAGGGCCGACTGAGGCAAGCAGGCAGGGAGAGAACGGGGGGGGGGGTATTCAGTACAGGGCGCACCTTCCCTTGTCTCCCCCGTGACACAAACAATAGAATTAGGGATAAGGGACTATTCTGGGCTAGGCTTAAGTTAGAAGCAGTTCTGTTAGTGTTAGGTATCTATCTGCAGAAGCCGTCTTGACATTGGTAGATGGGCCCAAAACACGTTTCATCAAAAATGCGTGCAAAAAACTTCAATTTTTCTTGTATAGTAGGTATAGTACCACTTTAATCCAGAAAAATCCCTTATCCCTGGTTCTATTATTTGCATGTATAACCGTGTGCGGCCATATTTTGGGGGTCTTTTCCAGAAGCCTACAAACTACCCTCTTGGTTTGAACGAACATCTTGTGACATCATGACGTTGCACAACATCATGATGTCATGCAGAGGTACCTTCGATGTTTAATTGGGGAGCTAGAAAATGGATTTGAGAGCTGAGTCGTCACACTAATGTCACATGTTACATCACTGTCCCACAATGTAGTGCCCAACACTATCTATTGGCACTCCACTAAGGGACACATGCTACACTGCCTCCCCCTCTTTTATTCTTGCACTTTCTGAGCAAGCATCAGCAACTAAAGTGCTGAAAAACACATTTGTTCAGCACTATGGCGCATAATTGCCTGGATGTTTTGACCTTACATATGTCATATCCTTTGCAAAACCACTACTGATTTGGATGAAGTATTAGTAGAGTTCATTGGACTAGTGTGTAGAATGGAATTGGGGCCACAAAAACATGAAAAATATCTCCTAGTTAAAAAAAAGTCATACAGAAAAAAATGGGAAGTAAATCTATACTACTTAATGCACCTAGATTTATTTTACTATAAAATATGATTGGCAGTATGAATATGTTTCCAGTACTGCAGTTCTACTTCATTCCTCTTCCCTGCCCTCCAGCTGAATTCTTGAGTAATTGATCTGGTTACAAAGGACATACTGTCTAGCAACACCTCTAAAGAACGGTTGGTAAAGCAATGTCTTCCTAGAGGACAAATGACTGTTTTTGTACTGCCAGCAAAGGAGAAAAGCTGCTTGGTAGCATTAATTCCATTCTATTTTCAATTTTGCCTTTGGTAATAAGATTTTTCCAGGAACAACGCTTATCTTGTTCACGGGCTATGTAAGGTATTGCAGCTAATCCACATTATCTTGATTGGGACTGAGCTGCAATACTAAACAAAGTCCGTGGAGAGGATTGACAACATTTCTTTAATAGCCTACACAGATTCAGCTACTATTGACCTATGACTACTATTGCTTTCAGCAATATGTTTATGCTGAAGAGCACAATGAACACGACTACCTGAGAAGCAGTGTGGAACTCAGGGGTTTGCCTTACAGAAACTATCAAAAACATTGCAGCTTGGGAAGACATGTTTTCCCCTAAAATTAGGAAAATTGACTTCTACCTCATGACGTGTTTTTTTCTTTCTGGATCAACTTTGCGGGATAACAGGCTGAACTGGATAGATTGACATGTATCTTTTTTCAGCCTTACAAACTATTTGACTATGTTGACTTTTGATTGACCAGAAGGTGCCCTACCCTGTTCACATCAACAATGGTCAATTCCATTAGTCTGCTCTGTCACAGGAGTAGAACAATGATAACACCAGCAATGCTAGATCTGTCATATGACAGACACCAATGGGATCCAGTGGATGCCTTTGACTATTATGGGGTCCATTAGTGTCTGCCATGGTGTCCATAAACCTATGGGATTAACCCCTTCCCGACCAGCACTGTACATGTACGGCACTGCAGGAAGGGACTTGCAGCCCATAGTACTTACTGTGTGTAATACACTTCCAGCCAATGCATTACAATACTTCTATACTTCTTGTATAAGTAAAAAAAAAGTTAAAAAAGTTAAAAAATAAAGTTCACAAAATAATAATAAAAGTTTCAAGTAAAAAAAAACAAACGCCATTTTCACCCAAAAAAAGTAAAAAAAAAATTGTAAAAAAAAGGGAAAAAAAGAAAAGTATACATATTAGGTATAACCGCGTTCATATCGACCGGCTCTATAAAAATATCACATGATCCACCCCGACAGGTGAACGCAGTAAAAAACAAAAACAAAATGGTACCACTCAAATCGTCACCTCGTCCCGCAAAAAATGACACCCTACCTAAGACAATTGCCCGAAAAATAAAAAAAATATGGCTCTCAGAATACGGCAACACAAAAAAAGATTTTATTTTGTTAAAAAATGCATCTAATGTGTAAAACTTACCAAAAATAAAAATGTTAGACATATTGGGTATCGCCGCGTCTGTAACAACCTGCTCTATAAACATATCACATTATATATCCCCTCAGGTGAACTCTGTAAAAAATATTTTTAAAAAACTATGCCAAAACAGACATTTTTTGTTACCTTGCCTCACAAAAAGTGTAATAGCAGGTGATCAAAAAGGTGTATTTACCCCAAAATGGTACCAATCAAATCATCATCCCGTCCCGCAAAAAATGAGACCCTACCTAAGACAATCGACAGAAAAATAAAAAAATAGGACAGTTAGAAAATGGCAGCACAAAAACAAGATTTAATTCTGTTCAAAAATTAAGACTAACAAAAATAAAAATGTTAGACATATTGGGTATCGCTGCGTCCGTAACAACCTGCTCTATAAAAATATCACATGATTTGCCCCTTCGGGTGAATGCTGTAAAGAAATAAAAAGAAAACGGTGCCAAAACAGCTATTTTTTCACATTGACTCACAAAAAGTGTAATACCAGTGATCAAAAAGTCTTATGTATCCCAAAATGGTACCAATGAAAACGTCACCTCATCCTGCAAAAAATGAGCCCCCACATAAGACAATAACTCAAAAAAAAAATAACAATCAATGGCTCCCGCAAACCAATCCATCAAAATCTGTGTTGTAAAATCCATATGGCGCTCCTTCTGTTCTGAGTCTTGCCATCTACCCCCACAGCAGTTTACCACCACATATGGGGTGTTGCCGTATTCAGGAGAAAATGGGTAACAAATTATGGGGTGCTTTTCTCCTGTTACCCTTTGTGAAAATGAAAAATTTTGGGCTAAAGCAACATTTTATTGGAAGAAATGAAACTTTTAATTTTCACAGCCAAGTGTTTCCAAATTCCTTAAAACGCTTAGGGGGTCAAAGTGGTCAGTACCCCCCTTAATATATTCTTTGAAAGGTGTAGTTTCCAAAATGGGGTCACTTTTTATGGGTTTCCACTCTAGAGGTACGTCAGGGTCTCTCAATTACAAAATGGTGCCTAAAAACCATTGTAGCAAAATCTGCCTCTAAAATCTGTATGGCGCTCCTTTCCTTCTGACCACTGCCACAAACCCATAGAGACGTTTACCACCACATATGGGGTATTTCTGTAAACTGCAGAATCAGAGTAATGTATATTGAGGTTTAGTTTGCTGTTAACCCTTGCTGTGTTGCAAGAAAAAAATTAACATGAAAAATCTGCATAAAAATTAAATTTTTCCTTTAATTCTTGTAGAACACCTAAAGGGTTAACAAAGTTTGTAACATCAGTTTTAAATGATTTGAGGGTGTAGTTTTTAAAATGGGGTCATTTATGGGTGGTTTCCATTATGTAAGCCCCACAAAATCACTTTATTGGTGCTTAAAAAAATGTTTTTGTAAATTTTGTTGAAAATTTGAAAAATGGCTGCTAAACTTCTAAGCTTTCTCACGCCCTAAAAAAGTAAAATGACATTTATAAAATGATGCCAAAATAAAGTAGACATATGGGGAATGTAAAATAATAACTATTTTTGTAGGTATTACTATGTATTTTGAAAGTAGAGAAATTGAAATTTGGAAATTTGCTAATTTTTGGTAAATTTGGTATTTTTTTTTATAAATAAAAATGAAATATTTTGCCACAAATTTACTACTGTCTTGAAGCACAATATGTGACAAGAAAACAGTCTCAGAATGGCCTGGATAAGTAAAAGCGTTCCAAAGTTATTAGCACATAAAGTGACACATGTCAGATTAGCAAAAAATGACCTGGGCAGGAAGGTGAAAACAGGCCTGGGGTTGAAGGGGTTAAATAGAACAACATACTGAGTTATTTTATCTGGCATTGTTGACAGAATCTGTGACAGAGCCTTCAGTGCAGATTTGAACACTGTCTAAAATTGTTTTTGTGCAGTAAATGTGTATATTGTATGCTTAGTTTGGATTTTTTGTATTTTGGCTTAAGAACTAAGCTTTTGGAGACCCCTCTTTAAAAAGCCTTTATGTGCCCCTAATACTCATGCTCCATCCTCTGGGTGAGAGAAATCTACAGACAGAACTTCTCTTATCTAGCATTGAATGTGCAGCAATATGTTCAGGTAAAATAATCTGCATAGTCACGAGATGAAGCTTAATATGAACTATGATATTTGTTTTGTGGTAGCATAATTAGGTCTTCCCACATATTCACACTCAAGCTAGATTAAGTGCTTATAATATAATTACATTCTGTATGGCTTTCTTTATTGAGAAAGCATCTCATCTTTGTCCTCATGAAGCTGAATAGGAGGTGTAAAAGGAGAATGATTGCTAGACAGCTCTAAAGCGATTGCATCTCAGATGTTCTGGAAAAAAAAACCCTGCAAATCCCTCAGACCTGACAGATTTCGTTACCATGAGAACTGCAGATATTTCCATTGTGATGGGTTGCTCCAGCAGCCATCTGTTACACCCATTTGATTAGGAAGTACAGTTCAGCCAGAAGATTTTTTTCCATAACACCTCTGTCCAAAGTCATTCATAAGAAGAAATTTTTATTTTATTCTTATATGCTAAACTCTGTGGTTTAACATCATACCGAGAGGCAGGAAGCGCTCATTGAAATGCTGAGAGAAGGGTCACTGAGTCATTACGTATGAAGCAGGAAAAGAAGCTTTCTAAAGAGCACTTGTTCATGGAGGAAGATTGTCTTCTACAATACAATGAGTTCTCCAAACATATAAGTAAATGGAGGTTTTAAATTACTTTAAAGGTACATTAAATATCATTTAGACACGTTTGTAACTTAATGACCCTGAAATAAGTTATCCAACTTTGATCAATATTTTACAGAATATAACCTAAAATTAGAATTAGACATAATAAACTGATTTTTAGTTATTTTAATATTTATTATTAAGGTGTTTAATCACGTATTTAATTTTAACACAATAGTTTTTTGTGTATGAATGCAATTGCTGTATATTTCGTATCTTTTTCTAGTACACAATGCCCTTTAAATTTTCCACAATTCAAAATTAAGTAGACTTAGGTCTGAGGACCCTTAAAGCCATGTATGGGTCCAAGTCAAGCAATATAGGAACACACAAACTATCAGGCCTACTATTCCCTCTGTACACATTAGTATAGTCTGGTACATTAGTCACATTAAAAACAATGTTCTTTTAATAATTAATCCTTGAACTTAATACCCAAAAAGGTCATAGTTATTTCTGCTGTGTGAACTCTAAAACAAGCTTAAAGAGGAGCTTTCACCGGTCCTGACATAACAATATAAGTACCTGGCAGTGTAGGACATATTGAGGAGATGTGATATTGCTTATTTTTTTTCCCCAATAGGCTGCTGTGCCCCCGTTCTGGTTTCCCACCCTGTATGCTAATCCATACTATAGGCACAGGGAGGAGGAGATGGTGATGTCTTTCAGGCGGTGTCTCCTTCTCCCCGGCTGTGAGCTGGCCAATCGCAGCGGGAGAAGGTGAAAGGTCCTCTTTAAAACATACTTTAAACATACTACTATTTCCACATTGACTTCCACAGTTAGGAGTCTGTTTTAGAGTATACTAACCATGTATTTGGTATCATTAAAACAAATAAAATATGGTAAATCTCTACATGTATACATAAAATAAAACAATATCTGATCTTAGGGACACCAGCTACAAAAAACATTGTAAAGCTTCATTTAAGAGTCTCAACACAGCACTCCAAAGTGGAAAGCTTCTTGGGAAACAGTAATGTGCACCTGTCACATCCTTAAGGCTTGTATAAAAGCTGGATCTTGACATAGTGGTGGATCTGGTGATCTCTATAATGGGGACACCACTTTGCTTGGTTTTCCTTCCTTTGAGGGATATCTGGCTTTCACTGTGATGAAGACCCATAACTGGGGCTCCATGTTTATTTTGCATATTTTACATGTATACATAGACTATGTCCTGTAATTCAGTGCACAAAGACAGGTTGAAATCATAACAAAAAAGGGACTCTAAGCAGAAAATCCAAAATATTATATACATAATATATATTAAGTTAAATACTTCAAAATGGCTGTACAATAGGCGTACGTGTAACCCTTGATAGGGATATGCAATAAGTAAATCCGGTAACTGGTATTATTCCAAGTGGATAGTACTGCCTGCCCTGGTGTTAATCATACTAATGCTAAATAATATACATAATGACCTACATGAATAGTAACAGAAGACAACAGTGAAGAGCTATAGTATGAAACAGTCTAGAAAGGAGGAGTCAGGCATGGAAATAGTGACATACAAATTAACTGTGTGCTGATGTTGGAGAGATCCTGGTGAACCAACCGGGTATGTAGAGAACAAGGGGTATGCCACCTACATTCAGGTCCTGCATAAACCTAGAGATTTAGGCATAAACAGCACCTATATTCTTACATGTACGTATGACTCTTTTATATTTACAACTCTTATTATTATTCTGTTGTTCACATACAGACATGACCAAAATGTTTTACATATTATCTGGGTTCTGCTTCACAATCTGTAAATTCCAGAATACACATTGAAGTATACAATAACTTCAATGCAATACACATTGAAGTTATACATTTGTTTTGTGTCACTTGATTTAATAAGCCTTTATTGTGCATCCATAAAAATTGTATTTTGGATTCCTGTATGTTTTACGATAATGGTTTGAAGGGCCCTTCCAGAGGGCACCTTCAGCCTTGATGAGTGTGGTTCTACCAACCCTTGAGGCATACAGGGAAGACTATAAGTCACTGAATAGGACCACCCATTGGACTCCTAATCATAGTAAGAGCAGAGATTTACAGTAAATGAATAAAACTCAAGTGAGGAAACATTCACACATTGGACATTTTTCTGCATTTTTACATTTTTAGTGTCTTTTTTTGACCTTACATTTTTTGCACCAGCGTTTTTGGAAGAAAAAAACACCAGCTACAGATGTTGGCTGAAGGCCTATGAAAAATATGAAACACAGGATACACTAATGTTTTCTGCCTTTTGCTCTGTATTTTTGTCAATTAGGTGACTTTTTGTCTTTCTTGATTCTTTTAAAAAACAGCATGCTGGAGCCCTTGACATTTTTTTCAGGTGTTATGACAGCATCTTCTCTATAGGAGAAAAAACTATGAATAAAATGCTAGCACTCTATTGCAACTATTGGTTGGCTTACTTCAAGAAAGATTTTTATACCAGAATCGTGGCACAACTTTGACATGACACATTAGTCCCCACCCTTTTCCAGTGAAGCCCCACTCCTTTTCCTTAAGCCTGCTCCTCATCAAGCATGTCTGAAAAAGTAAAGAAACCTGAGGTGCACCAATTTGCAACACCATTTAGACAATTTTTTGGTGTAGAAACATTAGTAAATCTGAGCCACTGTTTGAAAAAGAAAATGCCAGACCGCCACAAAGCACACCAACGCCAAATTTATGTGTGTAGGTGCCCTTACACTGAATGGTTTTCCATAAATCTACGGCCTTGATTTATCAAGACCGGCATGTGATAGTGCCTGAGCTGCCAGAGAAGGCATGTTAATTTATGATGAGGTCGAGGCCTTGTCATAAATCACATGCCTCCTTTGGCAGTCCGTGCCGTAGATTTAATTTTTTATGCCAGTTTCTTGCATAAATAATGACAAATGTGCCGGGGCTGATAGCCCTGCCCATACCAGTGCTTCACCATGTCCCTCTTTGGAAACCAGTGAAGGCTGTGTAAAAATGCCACTTTCAACAAAAGAAAGTTGCGATGTATTTAAAAAGTAAGAAAACTTGGGCTTGGTGACTTTTTAAAACCAAACAAAGGCACAAGGGGGATGATAAATTCCCCTTATAATGTACTCCACTCCTTTTGCTTTACAACATGCTGCTGGTAGCATTTTCATGGTGACAGCTTCACTTTAAGAAAAGCACCCGCAATATAGATATTTTTTTTTCAATTACAAACTCTTTACAGTTTGAACCCAAGAAAGTACAGAAAAAGAGAAGTTACATTTATTCGGATAAAGATATTTGGATATATTAATACTGAGATTTATTACAGTAGAAATAAAGAAGAGGAAATGGCATTCTTTGAAATGGTGAGGAAAGTGATTCATCTTCCTCAGTCACAACATTAAAGTAAATTATGATGGAATGAGAATGGAAGTTAGCAATCTATTTTCTGTCATGAAATCAAGCCAATTGAGCTTGGCATGGAATGGAAAATTAAATACAGGACTTTCAGCACTGTAGGTTTAATTTCTCTACTATTCACACATGAGATCAATAGTAGCATTTAATACCTAAGGTGCTTTCTGTGAGCTGTCTACATTTTTATTTTCTATAGTATGTTGCTATATGCTCTAAGTCTGGCTACACAAAGTAATCTTCAACTACTGAGTTTTACACAAATAAAGCCTTAAGAAAACTTGTTTTCTCGACCTTACATTCTCCCCTGCACACAAAATAATAACCCACATCGGAGATACATATTGCATATAATTCCTTCACAATGCAGGAGAAGGTAGACCATAAGGATAAACAACAGAGAGAAAAATTCAATGTACATGGGAAAAAAAACTTACAGTATTTTATTTATTATTACAGTACTTTTTTGTATGATATCCCTTTAACAGGGTCCCATGAAAAATATTCTACATTTTTAAACCAGCACCCGAATCTGAATAATTTTGTAATTTAATGTAATTAAATATTCAGTATAGCCACTGAGTCATTCAATTAACTTTATCTGTATAACACCACCTGCTTTTTGTTCTTTTTCTTATGTCTCTATCAATTTCAATAACATTGTAAGGAGGTTGCACATGCTCAGTTTCATCCTTTAACTGCCACCAACTGTATTTACTGTTAGAAGCTGGAATAAATCTAGCAGAGCAATTGGAGCAATGGATGAGGAAATCTCTGGATTTAGGTGAGACAAGGATGGCTCTAGCTTTGTTAAAGATTGACATGAACTATATTATGTCAATTATTATGTCAATTAATTTTTTACATCAAAGAGGTTGTCTCCCGAAAAATATTCTACATCTTTCAAAACAGCACCTGGATCTGAATACTTTTATAATTGCATGTAATGAAAAATCTATTGTGGCTACTGAGTTATTTAGTTTAATCTATCTGTGTAGCACAACCTGTTGTTCTCTTTGAAATTTCTCTGTCCACCTCAGTTAGGTGGACATACATGTTCATTTCCATCCTTCAATTGCAAACAGCTGCAACAGAGAGGAAACACCCAGAGGCATAGCTAGAGGGAAGGGGGGGCACCCACTCTGGGCCCACTGGGAAAAGGCCCCAATGAGGGCTATGGCCAAGTTATCATAGAGCACTTGCTCCAGGCCCCACTTTTCACCTCTACTTGGGGGTTGGTCTTCAGTCACAAGTTTGATTCACCCAGTTTCCAGGGCTGATGCACTCAATCTTGGCTGTGTCCCCAGGAAGATGTCACCTGTAAGTCACTAAGTTCAAATGTTAAATCTGCCACTGACTGTGTCTGATCAATGCTTTCGTCACTTGTATGATCTACAGCTGATGATAGATGGAAGGATTCTGCTTTGTGGAAAAAAAAAACTCCCAGCATATATCTACAACTGTTCAGGCCATATTGAGAGCTGTAGTTCCACACTGTACAAGCTTATACGACAAGGTCTAGCCTGAGTATTCAAATGGCATTTTTAAACTGGTGATGCATATATGTACTATCCTTGGTTCTGTATTTATGTACTAAGGTTAATTCTAGCACTGTAAGACTACACAAGCCCAAAAAATGTTTAGCATAGGCTGTAAACATTAAAGTGAACAACAAAAAATAACCAAGTAATGTGTACCAATCTATAAAAGTTACCTTTTATTTATATAATTATTAAAAGAGGAAAAAAAACAATGTTCATATACATAAATAGAGAATCAGGATGCTCGGCCGCATCCAAACAATTATGTAACCACACAGTATCAAATTGTACCAACACTGGACATCAAATGTTGAGACAAATAACAGTGGATTAAAACACACCAAAGCTACTATGGTCGGTAGTAGGATCATACACAGAATGCTGGGGTTAAACAGACCACAATATTTAGTCTAAATGAGAGGCTGCGGTTTGTGCACAAGAAACGCAGACTCCCCTCTATTACACAGGCCTATACCCCCCAGAAAACCCAACCTAGTTAAAGATAATCAATGCCCTGCAAATACAGTATGCCGCATGCCTATTCCCGACATGCATGTTTCACTTTACAAACATTAAAGCTCATCAGGGGACAACAAGCAATGCAGTCGACAAAGTGCGAAAGCGCACCTATTAATGCAGTAAATACAAACCCGGAGGACGAGGGAAAACAAAAAAACAAAACAAAAAAAAAACAACGCTAAATGACCACAGCGTGGAATTAAACAAACAAACAAACAGGAGGTGAAGAGCTGATGACACCTCACACTCACCAATACCGACCAGTGTAGATGAATCCTGGCAGTCAAACTGTGTCCTCGATCTATGGAAGAGTGCGCGCCTATTTAAGCTCCGACCTCCTCCAGAGCGAGGCTTGGAACGCAGGAAGTGATTAGAGATTCTAAACACCACTTCCTGCGTGCCAGATCACATCCTGCCGATGATGCGATCATGTGACTCTGTTGCCAGGCAACAATGACTCTATCCTGCACAGAGCTCACATAAAACTGCAAAGATAAACAGTATCAAAATTTAAAGAGGTATTTATACAGAAGACCGATGCATGGTCCGATTAATGGCGAGAGTACATAGAATATACTCAATACATTGGCAGTTAAACAGTACTTTTTTGGAAGAAAAAAAAAAATAATCATACAACCAGGATCCTAGGGACAATAATTATTGCACATGGAAAAGGTCACATTGCACCTGAAGATAATCAAATCATCAATCACAATGGAAATAGGGCAGTTATGGGGGGAGAAGGGAAATTGTCCCTAATTTACCCTAAGAGTAAACTCAGCCCACGGACACCACCTGATGGTGGGGGGCCCTGTCCTCGAGCATAACCTGATACGCCCTATACCACCCTGACCTGCCTGACACCCAACTAAAGAACACAAAAAGGTGCCCTGAATTAAAATCAGGGTAACTTATTGAGTAAGGGCCAAAAGGCACAATGTTACAGTACTAATAAAACATCTGACATAGATTAATTAATGTACAGATGGTAAAATAATGTACCCAGGATACTGGTTATCGAAATAAAAAAATTAAACAAGTCATAGATTGAGGAGCCAGAAACATCCTCCCATCAAAGGAAACAACTAAAGTTCAGCTGCTCATTGAGACCCGATGGAAAAACCGTTTTTAAACAGAATATCCACCATGCCTCCCGTTGTAAAAGCAGCCGGTCCTAATCTCCACCTCTTGTCGGGAAATTAACAACATCAGTCCCCATTACTTTAATGCTAAGGGGATTACCCTGGTGACAAGTGTGTATATGTCGAAACACAGGAGTCTCCCTTCGGTGCTCGATGTCACCCAGGTGTTCCCCTATCCGGCGTCGTAATTCACGCTTAGTTTTCCCAATATATTCCATTCCACAGGGGCAAGTGATCTTATAAATAACACCCCTAGTTCTACATGTCACAAAGGTCCTAATCTCAAAGGACCGGTTCAGATTGGTACTTGTGAAGGACCTCCCTGATTGGATAACTTTACAAGCAACACAGCCACTACACCTTTAGCAACCTTTAGGTGCTCTTTACAACCAAGTGCCTTTCTTAGGAGGGTGGGTGTAGTGGCTGTGAACAAGTCCCTGAGACTGTTACCCTTTCTGAAAGTGACTTGAGGATAATCATGTATTGCTTCCTTAATATCGGGATCCATGAGCAAAATAGGCCAGTGTTTGTGTAACACCTTCCTGGCCTGACTAGTAGCGTCACTGAAGGTCGTAATTAGCCTAATTTTAGGGTCACCCTCTATTTTGGATTTCAGTACCAACAGTTCAGTGCGGTTTTTAGTGATCGCATTCTGAAAAGCTGTTCGTAAAGTAAAATCAGGATATCCCCTAGAGAGGAATCTTTCTCTAAGGTCATGTGCCTGTAAAAGGAATTATCTTTTGTTAGAACAATTCCGGCGCAGACGTAAAAACTGGCCGCGTGGAATTCCCTTTTTCAAAGCGAAGGGATGACTGCTGGTCCAATGTAGCACCGAATTCGTAGAAGTCGGTTTACGATATATGGTTGTAGACAACTCTCCATTAGTTTGACGAGCTACACTGATATCCAAAAATGGGAGAGTATTAGGGTCTGGCTCATATGTGAATCTTAAGCCCACAGAATTGGAATTGAGATTCTCGACAAAGGCAGCAAATGTTGATTGGGTATCATTCCAGATGACAAAAATGTCATCTATGTACCGGGCCCAGATTGAAATGGGCCCCGTACATGACGACAACCCTTCTCCAAAAATAATGGTCGAATCCCACCAGCCCAGGAGCAAATTAGCATAAGATGGCGCACAAGAAAAGCCCATGGCTGTGCCTCTGAGCTGGTGGTAAAACCGACCATTGAAAACAAAAATGTTATGGGTCAAGAGGAGCTCTTGACCTCTCATACTGAGAAAATGTTCAACTGCTTTTAGGCCCTGTTCATGAGGGATTGAAGAGTACAGAGACTCTACATCAATACTCCCCAAAACTGAGTCAGAGTCAACAGAAATCCCATCAAGCCTCTTAAGGAGGTCCATTGTGTCCCTGGTGTAGGAAGGCAAAGATACCACAAATGACATCAAAATCCGGTCTATATAAACACCTAGATTCTGGCAAAGACTTCCTACACCAGAGACCGTGGGGTCTGAGGGGAGTATACCATAATTATTTCTATCGCTTAACAAAGTTTCACACATCTTTTGGTAATCGAACGTATTCATAACTACAGTGTAACCCTCCCTTGTCGGAGGACTTGATGGTAATCGTGGTGTCATTTTTTAAGGTAGTGATGGCGGACAACTCCTCCCCAGTGCAGTTTGATGTGCACTGAGTAGAGGAAATTTTCAACAAGTCCGCCATCACAACCTCAAGAAAGACATCAGCACATGACAAGTCACTTGATGGGGGCATTCTTCTACTTTTGTTGTGCAGGGTCGTGAATGGAACTTCGCCCTCCACCTTTCTGGGTTCAAGAGCCAAACTTTGTAGTAATCTAACATCAGACAACATATCCACAGGGATACCTAAATCAGCGGCCTGTTTTTTTCTCAAGGCCCTTATAATGCTTACACCACTAAAGTTTGCGCACAAACAGGTGTAAGTCCTTAATCCAACCGAATGTGTCAAATCTCTGTGAAGGCATGAATGAAAGACCTTTTTGCAAGATCGACAGTTCAGTTGAACCTAGTTGTCTTTCTGATAAGTTTACAACTTCTGGGCCTGTGGGTCCCTCGTGCGTGATCGATTTCTCAGGGGATATGTCGGTCCTTGTTCTAAAAAATGGCTAGAAGATTGACCTCTTCCTCTACCACCTCTGCCTCTACCCTTACGTTTGGTGTACCCAGTCCTGTTTTGAGGGGGTCCTGTGGATTGTTTCCTCTCACTATCCGAGGCGTCCGTCTCGGTTGTTGTAAGATCAGACTCTAGCTCCTTGGTCTGAGGTTTATCCCTTAAGACCGAGTAAGCTTTGTTATCCCTAAATTTACCCAGATCGTGGTTAAATTGTCTGTGTTTCCTCTCACGTAAATAATATTGGATTTTTTCAACTGCAGTTTGTAACTGTTTCTCCTTGTTGGAAAATTCAGGCTCCTGTGAGAAGGTTTTTGTTTCTTCTATCTGCACCTCGAGTTTACCATCAAGGCTTTCAAGGTTAATCCTCTCTTCCTCAAGGAGTAGTTTCATAAATTGAAGGGAACTTGCAGTAGCTAGTTGTTCCCACCGACTCACGAAACCAGAGCTTCGTTGCCTGCTGGCAGGGGTTAAGGAAATACGAAGTCCTCGAGGGACAATGCTGTGCTTAATATAATTGTCAAGGCTTTGTACCTCCCACCAGCAGACAAGATGTTCCTTGTATAACTTGTTAAGTTCCTTGAAAGAAATTTTGAACGAGGGAGTCAATCTTTTCTGGAAATATATTTTATCAGAAAAAACTTCCTTTGCCTCGTTAAGCCAAGCTTCAGTATTGAGACCTTTCGCCAAAAAACCTGCCATAACCCAAGCTATCAATTTAAGACTACACAAGACCAAAAAACATAGGCTGTAAACACTAAAGTGAACAACAAAAATATAGATTGGTACACATTACTTGGTTATTTTTTAATTCTAGCACTGGCATGAACTTGGCTCCGGTGCTGTATTTATGGCATGAACTTGGTACTAGTGCTGTATTTGATTTATGGGCTTGCTTATGGTTCTTCATTTGACTTAGGATTGTTTATTGTGCCATATGTATAAAATTGTTTATTGTGCCATATTTATAAGCGCTGGGTTCTGGTGCCGTATTGATGTACTGAGCTTGGTTCTGGTGTTGTATTTGTGTTATTAGCTTGGTTCAGGTGGTGTTTTTGCATTGTGAACTTGGTTCTGGTCCTGTATTTATGTTTTGAGTTTCTTTCTGTTGCTGTGTTTTACATATGGTCCTGGTTCTGGGGCTGTATTTAAACTTAGCCTTAGGATGCCCCTCTGCAATTGTAAACACACATTGGGGTCCCTGTGCTGAACCCCTATATATGCCTCTAGACACACCCACTGACAAAGGACACACCCTCTGAGCTCTCAGCTTGATATAAATCTAGCAAAACAATTGGACCAATAAATGAGTAGAGCTCTTGATCCATGTGAGGTACAGGGCCGGTTCTAGCTTTGTTATAAAGAGATTGTCATGTACTATGATGTCTGATTTTCATTCTTTATGTTAATCATGGGATAACCCCTTTAATCATAACATAACTAGTTTAAAAGTGAGATCCACTTTCACAAAAAAAGGCTTCTAAAATGAAAATCTGAATTTAATTTATCGTTTTGTCTATACCCCCTGTGAATCAATTAACCTAGAGCAGAAGGGCAACACAGTACCTGTCATTTAACAGAAGGCAAGGTGGTCCCCCTTAACCTCCAAAAAATTAGAATGTTTAAAAAGAAAAAAGAGAGCACTCAACATACAGTATAATGATACAAATGATAAAAAGAAAATTGTATCAATGATTAGAAGTAGACACTACCACAAAAACAAAACAAGAAAGACTTCTCTCATCATGACATGATGGACCACCCTAATAAACATCAAGGTCCATACCATACAACAGGCGTTGTGTTGAGTAGAACAATAAAACCTATAATAAGAATAGCCAGATACTAGTAAATACATACTGAAGGCTGATAAATCAGGGTTATAAGCATAAAGATATCAATGCACAGTGATCCAAAGAATGACCAATTGTATGCTATGGGTCTGCACTGTGTTGTTTGTGGAGGTGGTCCTTCATAGCATAATGGAACCCGTCATTACTTGGGTTTTAAGTTGTTTTATGAAGTGTCTACTTCTAATCAATAATAAAAATGTTTTAAGATAATTTTTCATTACATGTCTTTCTTTTTTATACAATACAGCTCCCATGTAGACCTACGTGCAGTGTTTCCCTGTCCAGTTCTCAGAGCCCCCAACAGATCATCAATTTCCTTAACATTGAACTAGTGTATTCATTAGTTTCACTAACGCTAAAATTATTACAAGTGCCTGCACAATGGAAATTCTGAAGACATGATATATCGAGGAGCTCTAAGGACTGGATTAGGAAATACTGGTTTACAGATTGTATTGCAAAGAACTTGTAAATGTACCTCGAACATTTATCATTATATTCTGAGTTATAAAGCTGTTCCGTGATTTATTTTGTAATATATCTTGATAGAGGTTGGGGCACCATTGTTCTGACACAGAGCTTCAAATTCCCTTCACATGGTCAAGTAGTTAAATGAAAACCTTCTGGCTGCTTAAAGTCACTAGAGATGAGCGAATCTCTTGAAAATTTGATTTGGCTGATTCGCTGAACTTTACAAAAAAATTTGCTTTGTGACGAATTACTTCGCCACGAAGCACATTTTTTTGTAAGTAGTGGGTGTAATGACAGAGCGCTGCGATAGCGCCGCCCCCGTTATTGTACCCCTCAGATGCCGTGTTCATACATGAGTGTAAAAACTGTGTAAAATAAACATTAAAAAATACATTAAATCAATCTTTTAGAGATGAGTGAATCGAATCCCACGAAGTGGAATTCGATCCGAATTTCAGGATAAATTCGATTCGCCTAGAAGCCGAATTTCCTTGTGCTTCGTGTCGGCGAATCGATTTATCCTGAAATAGTGTAAAAAACAAAAAAATCCATACTTACCTCCTCCATTTGCTCGTGACGGGCCGGCCGCCGCCATCTTGCTTGAAGATCTGGAGCGAAATCTCGCGCGGCGCGAGATTACGTCATCACGCCGGCCGGCGTGGTGACGTCATACATCACTACGCGCGGGATTTCGCCCAGGATCTTCAATCAAGATGGTGGCTGGCGGCCCGTCGCGAGCAAATGGAGGAGGTAAGTATGGATTTTTTTGTTTTTTACACTATTTCAGGATAAATCGATTCGCCGACACGAAGCACAAGGAAATTCGGCTTCTAGGCGAATCGAATTTATCCTGAAATTCGGATCGAATTCCACTTCGTGGGATTCGATTCACTCATCTCTAAAAGTCACCAATAGGGGGACTTAAGTGCTTACTGAATATGGATTTATTGTTGAGTCTAATGAGAGTTGTATGAATATGCCACTCCACTCCTTCACTTGTTGGTTACAGACAGACATTTACCATTCAGTTTTTAGTTCTGTGGCTGTGTAGTGGATTTGGAGGTCTGGAATTGTGTAAGATAGATTAAAAGTTTACTCCCATATAGGCAGGCTCGGACTGGCCCACAGTCCGAGACTTACTGCACTTAATACATATATTTAATGTACAGCATCTCGCCAGCCTATGTTCATATAAAAAAAACCTGATTATTAGAAACTCCTCAGTTTATTATTATTGACATGGTCAGAGCTGAGATGACTTCTAGGTATAGTGGAAAGCTACCAGTGTCCTCTTCTCCCCAGTTTATTATTATAGACAGGATCAGAGCTGAGATGACTTCTAGGTATAGAGGAAAGCTACCAGTGTCCTATTCTCCCCAGGACCTATATACTCAAAGCTGCTGCAGGGACCCCCATATTCAATCATCGGATAGCATCTTGCTGCTGTGTGAGCAAGTAATATTTGAATGTATCCGTGCGGTGGGGCCCCAAAATAAATTTTACTGGAGGGCCCTAGGATCCCCAGTCTGACACTGCATATAGGAAATTTATATCAAATCCACAGGTGGGATCAGCATCATCTTGCGAATGGGAGTACCATGGCTCCCATCTTGCAGCTGCTGTAAATGGAGAGGTCGCATACCAACTTGGCTATTTTCAGAATTCCCATAGAAGTGAATGGAGAGAGCCATGCATACATGGCCATGTCTCCATTCACAGCAGCCACTTCATGTTCTCATCAGCATCTGGTTCGGGAGGTGGGACATTTATGTCATATCCAGTGGATTTGGGATAAATATTCCAGATGGAAATAACCATTAAGAAAATTACTCAACACAGAATAATGAACCTAATAATGAAAATGAAATAATGTTCAAAGTTTGATGAACAATTGATAAGAATCTTTTAAAAGAAAAGCTGTCTAACGTGACATTTGCATTGTTAATATTCTTATTAAAGGAAATGTATTTTGTATTTAAATTTGGATCCCTTAATTGTAGGCAAGTACAATGAATTTGGAGAGTTTTCAGACCCTTTCGCTTTTTTCACATTTTGTGGCCTTGAGCTAAAATTAAAAAAATGTAGAGTTTCCCCCATTAATCTGCACCGAATACCCCATAAAAAGAAAGTGAAAAGAATTTTAGACATTTTGGCAAATTTCTTAAAAAGAAACAACTAAAAATTTGCATCCACCTCTGGTAAATTTAGTTGATTGGACATGATTTGGAAAAACATACCCCTCGCTATATAAGGTCTCACAGCTGACAATGCATATCAGAACAAAAATCAAGCCATGAGGAAGGAAGAACTGCCTGTAGAGATCAGAGACATGATCGTGTGGAGGCACAGATCTGGATAAGGGCAACTTGTGGCAAGTACTGAGCAGAGGGTCTGAATACTTATGTCATGAAGAATTTCTGAATGCACTGTATATATTGTATATGGAAGGGACTGACACACTGGAGTATATTCTTTCTGAAGTTTAAGTAAGAAAATTGTAGAAAGATAGACTTTAAGGCAGCTGCAATGAATATGAGTAAATAGAAAAGTAAAGATAGACCAATACACTCTCCAGTAAGATATGGAATACAGCCCCACCTCCAAAGACCAGGGAAAGGCAGGAAATACACATATAGAGCCTTATCTGCATGCCTTATATAGCCCTTTAGCAGCACGATAAAGAACTCATCTGTCATTAAATCCACCACCTTCTGCTTATCTTGGCTTGGTCTACACAGCAAAACCAACAAGTGAGCTGTAGAAAATGGGTAATGTGCAGCCTATTTTGGACTATTCGGAAAGCTGGACAATTTTAGGATTATTATTTATTACCTCATTTGGAAAAAAAATTATGATAAAAATCTGATTGAATACTGACAATTTTATTGATACTTTGCCTTAAAAGCTAGTTGTAGATGTTAACACACTTTATTTATGCTCTGCATGGTTTTATATCATGCTGTGAATAATGCTTTTAATAAAAAATTATTATGTTGTAGATTTTATGTCACAATTAAACTATGCATATTCAATGACAAATATCCTTTTGCTGGTGATTTAAAAACATTTCTGTGATATGTATTTCCTCTTAATATTACCTTTCCTGACAACTTGTTACAAATTATATACAATTGTTTAGATTTTTTTTAAACTAATTCAATTTTTGTCATCTAATTTTTATGTTTGTTTTCCAAATATAACCCCAGGAAATTTATCATCAAGGGAGTAATTTATTAAACAGGAATACGCCTATATTAGGCATATTTCTGGCCTAGATTGCAGTGCAATCGCCGGTCTTAATAAATGTGCCTGTAAATCTCCTACAGAGGATTTCATTGAGTTCAAGCCTTTTGATGGAAAATCTACCTAACTGTACAGTAGTCTGCCCTTTACTCCATAAAACTGCATAGAAGTCATTTGTAAAGTTTAGAAAAGCCTGATTACTTTTTGATGTTGGAAAGTTAGTCGTAAATGTAAATATACAGCAAATATATATTGTTCATGTAATTCACATGAAAAAATTACATTTACAAAATTAAATTTTGATTATAAATATGTTTATAAATTGTATTTTATGTTATCTTAATTTTCATTTCCATGCGGGGAATAAACCTATAACACAGAAACATTTTGCAATGTTTCTGATAACTGTTCTTACCAACAAAGGCCCTGATTTAGCATGTCTTCACTACAGAATTCCAGGCTTCAAAAAGTCACAAAATAGGGCTTACAATTTCACAACTTTTTGAATTTTTAAACTGCTCACTCCAGTTTTTAAATATGGGAGGGAAAAGTGGGTATAGCTAGCTATTGTAATGAGTTTCACCCCAGATTTATCATTGAAACGTTTTGAAGTCGCAAAAAGTCGCAATTTTACTAGTGTTACATTTAATAAAACCAATTTATCAAACAATATGAGACATCTGATAAATGTGGCATAAAGTACAACAGCACAGGCTCAAGCAAAACTGACTTCAAATATTTCTTTCATGATAAATTCCCCCCAAGATCTCCAATAACAATTGATGGTTCTGTCAGCCTAATGATCTGTACAGCTAGAGCTCCCTTTATTGTGCACCCCTATCTTTATTATTATATATAGGTATTTCATAAATAAAAATACTTTCAAATGGCTCATTTTAAAATATTAAGATTATGATTCTATTGCTGGAAGAGATTATTTTGCTTAACACAGTCTTTCCATTGCCATCACCATAGCTAAAAACCATCCTTGCACTGATATATTATTTATGAACGTGGACTGTGACAGACAGCAGATGTTAACACATTTAATATGGGGTAATGAATAGTGCTTAGGCTATTAAATCTGGGTTCTGGCATTGTAGTATCTTTGTTAAAACATTTACAAGAAAGCATTTTACCTCTGAGAATGGGTTCTGTGCTATATTTTTTTCTGTAAAGGTTAAGTACCAAAGGCATGAACACAAAGGGAAGCCACAGTAAATTTTCTGCCTGCAACATCAGCAAAAGCATTTTTATTTGTAAAGTCTTGAAAAGAAAAACTATGAATATAAAAAAATAAAAAAATTAGCCAGTGAGAATTTTACTTGTTTAAATTAAAACAACGACCAATTTTTGCAGACATAAACAGAGTTTTAGAAAGCAGAGTGTCATATAGCACAGTCAGATAAAAAGATGTTAAGAAAAAGGTGAGACCGTGTAGAGAGCTATTCCAGAAAGTCATCACTGCAACCACAAAGGCTGCTTTGCTTACTCCTGATAATTGCAATTTGTATTCAGTCGTTTCCTTTCCATTTCCTTGGTTTTGTGATTTATAGTACTGTACATCCTGATTTAGATGTAGAATAGAATAGTATACTAGAAGTATGGTATATTCACATGCCGTATGTAGAAATCTGAAGAAGATGGATTTCTGCAGTGGTGGATCCTCTCAAGGATTAGCCTCATTAGCTTAGGATTAGCTTTTCGATGCAGAATGATCAATATTCATTTTTCCGCAGTGCAGATAAAACCCCATGCAGATTCGGTTTCTCAAGCAAGTAATTGGGGTATAAAATACCCCTTAGGCTGGGCTCACATGTGACTAAATAGCTGTGGATTTTCCATAGCATTGCAAAGTACCAGCAAGGTGGAGGAGATTTTAAGAAATTTCATCCACATGCTGCTTACAAAAATCAGTGTAATGTCATTTTATCTCACCAGCAGATTTCACCTTTTGCAATGGAGAAGGGGAGGTTTGCTAACTTTTCCGTGGCAAAAACCAAATGTACGTACATGTTGTTTCTGTTTCTGTTTTTGTCACAGCTTTTGCAAATAACTTCACAGCTAAAATTTTCTTGGTACATGCAGAAATGCCCAACCACTTATATTAAATGTGAAAAATTTGTGGATTGGATTAGAATTTAGGCATGGAATCCAAGGCCAAAACCTCATTACATCCTGAACCTATGAACATAGCCTTACTTGTGACTCTTGTACAGATCGAGCAGTAGGAGTGAAGGAATGCACCATGCATGTATCTGTTGCTTAAAGTGTATTAAAAACTACAGTAGGTGATATCCAGTAAGTGCATAGTAGCTATAAAAATCTAACTTTTGTTAGGTTAGACCTATATCACTCCAACAGTCGTATATGCTTATATCTCCTATAGGCAACAGCTGATATTAATTACTTACCTCGCCTAGGTGCCAGTTCCTACTCTGTAGTAGTGTTAAGCGAACATGTTCGGCCGAATACACTATTCAGCCGAACATGTTCGGCCGAATACCGCGTTTGCTCGAGCGCCATGCTTAAGTCACCTCCCCGCACGCTAATTAGCCAATTAGCGTGTAGGGAGAGATGGCATTCAGTGTAATGCCAGTAGCCATCTTAGCTACTGGCATTACACTGATTGGCAAGCCGGGTCACATGTCACCGGGTGCTATAAAGCACCCGGTAACATGTGACCCTGCCAGTGTTAGACAGGGAGAGCTGCTGCATGCAGGGGCAGACAGTGTAGGGAGAGAAGCACGCTAGGCAGGGATAGAAATCACTAAACAAAGACCCAGAAGCCCTTTTAAGGGCTATTATATCTGGCACAAACCTACATTTTATTATTTTGGAGGACTTTAAAGGTGGTGAAAATAGTGCTAGATGGCTTGCCATTAACGCCACATTAGCTGCTGCAGCAAGGAGGGACATACACTGTAGGGAGAGAAGCACGCTAGGCAGGGATAGAAATCACTCAAAAAAACCCCAAAAGCCCTTTTAAGGGCTATTGTATCTGGAACAAAGCAATATTTTATTATTTTTGGGGTGTTTAAAGGTGGTGAAAATAGCACTAGGTGGCTTGCCATTAATGCCACATGTGCTGCTGCTGCTGCATGCTGTAGGATACTCTCTGTATACTATATACCTGACATACTTTGCTATAATTTCTGCTGTTAAGCCCGCAGTACTTCTTTTGCATCTTGCTGTATAACAATTGCGAAGGTATAGAATTTCTATAGGCAGGGTTAGTATCATTTTTCCGAAGACACATTGTCCATTGTTAAATCCTTCTGCATTTTTTTTTGTTGGAAAAAAAACCCAAGTGTGCCTTGTCAGTAACGCTTGGTGCACAACAGTTCAAAAGTCTATGTAGCTGACATCCGTTGTTACATTTAATACCGTTAATTTAGGCCGCAGTTCCTCATTTGCGTCTGCAGTTTAATTTGCCCAAGGAGGGAATTAAACTATAGGGATAGGATTTGGGTAGGTAGAAAGATTGTTTCTGTTCCAAAAAGACCAAAGTTCATTGTGAAATACGTCTGTTTTTTTTTTTTTTGGTGGAAAAAAAAACCCCCAGGTGTGCCCTGCCAGTAACGCTAGGTGCACAGCGTATTACAACCGTTCAAAAGTCTATATAGCTGACATCCGTTGTTACATTTAATACTGTTAATTTAGGCCGCAGTTCCTCATTTGCGGCTGCTCTAAAAACGTTTGCGCATTCAGAATATTGGACATTCGTTAAAATTTTTCTGATCATACAGTTAATAAAAATCTGCAGTACTGTAATTGTGACCAAGTTGCATATATACCATATATATGCGCAAGGCGAGCACTAACGGACGGAGAAGTGGGCGTGCTGTGGTTGGTGAATGCAGAGGCCATGGCTCTGGGCGCGGTGAAACGGTGCCTGCTGGCAGAGCCCAAGAAACAAAGTAATCCAAAACTCCTAGCTTCACGTCACAGTTTGCAGGGCGGCGCAAGACACAACTCTTGTCGCCACTGCAGTGCGAGCAGGTAGTCGGTTGGATTTCAGCTGATAATGCTTCCAGTCGGTTCAGCACCACCCCCTCTTCCACAAAGTCCAGTCTCCGTAGCCAAGAGTCTGGGCAACCGCATCCTCACTCTGATCCTCCTTCCTCCCACCATGCAGAGTCTGGGCAAAGAAGAGATCCCACATTGGGAAATTCCGAGGAGCTTTTTTCATCACCGTTCCTTGGCTCGGGCCTCTCGCCATGGCTGCTTGAAGTGGGACATGAGGAGATATTGTGCCCTGATTCCCAACCTATTGAGCAAACACAGTATGAAGAAGATGACAGTGGGGACCGGCAACTAGCGTCTCACGAGGTGCATGATGATGATGAGACACAGTTGCCAATAAGTCAAGGGCAATTAGTGTCTCAAGAGGTTGTGGATGAGGTTGAGACGCAGTTAAGTCAGGTTCTTGTTAGTTCACCATGTCAGGAGGAGGACCAGAGTGAGGACGTGGAAGATGAGGTGGTGGACGATGAAATAGCTGACCCAACCTGGAAGGTGGCAAGCCGAGCGAGGACAGCAGTAAAGAGGGGGAGAGATCCACAGCAGCGCAACAGGCTGGAAGAGGCAGTGGGGTGGCAAAAGGGAGAAGACAGGCCACGCCATCCAGGCCTGCAACTGTTCCCTGGAGCAGCCCCTTGCGGCAAGCTCCCTTGCCAAGGGTTAGGTGTTCTGCAGTCTGGCGGTTATTTGAGGAATAAACGGACTGTAATTTGTAACCTATGCCGTACCAAGATGAGCAGGGGCGTAAACACCAGCAACCTGACAACCACCAGCATGATCCACCATATGGCAGCAAAGCACCCTAAAAGGTGGGCTGAACACCTGGGTCCACAATCTGTGTCTACAGGTCACACCACTGCCTCCTCTTCCCCTCTGTTACCTGCTGTCCAAGACGCAGGCCCACATGCCCACGTCCACTTCAAAGTACCAGCGCAGCGTTCAAATGTCCTTACCCCAGGCATTTGAACGCAAGCGCAGATACCCTGCCATCCACCCACAGGCCATAGCTCTAAACGCGCAACTTTCTAAATTGCTGGCCTTGGAAATGTTGCCGTTTAGGCTGGTGGACACCGAGGCTTTTCGCGGCCTGATGGCGGCGGCTGTCCCTCTTTACGCAGTCCCCAGCCGCCACTATTTTTTCCCGGTGTGCCGTCCCCGCCTTACACCAGCATGTGTCCAGAAACATAACCTGTGCCCTGGTCATTTCTTCTTTGGTCTGCTCTTCAGCAGAATGTCACATCAAGAATATAATTTTTTCGACGGTCAGCTCGGCATTAGCGTGTAACACCTACATTTTTTAATGGTCTGCTCTTCAGCAGAATGTCACATCAACAATAAATTATTTTGGACGGTCAGCTTGGCATTAGCGTGTCACACTCAAATTTTTTGGATGGTCAGCTCGGCATCTGCGTGTCACACTCAAATTTTTTGGACGGTCAGCTTGGCATCAGCGTGTCACCCTTAAAGTTTTTGGACGGTCAGCTCAGCAGCAGAGTGTCAACCTTAAATTTTTGGGACGGTCAGCTCGGCAGCAGCATGTCACCCTTAATTTTTCTTATGGTCTGCGCAGCAGCAGCGTGTCACCCCTATTGTTTTGGAGTGTCAGCAGCAGGTCATCAATGATAATTTTTCACAGGTGTCTCTGATGCCCTCCTTTATGTGTAATAAAGGGTGTATTGGAGTGCCTGTTCCTTGTAATTTTTTGGCAGCCCTTTCACTTAGTGCATAGGCTTTATGAGTGTCAGAGTCACACAATTATACCACAATGTGAATGAGGCCCTCCTTTATGTGATATACCTCTTGTATGGGAGTGCCTCATCCGTGTAATTTTTGGCAGCACTTGCGCTTAACGTACAAGTAAATCTATGTTTCCTAACAATATTTCCTGTAAAATCAATGTTATCTTGGGTTTTTTTTTGGAATTTTTGTCATTCGGTAATAGTCAGCCATCATCTTTATTAGCAGTGACTTTGGTGTCCAAGATGCATCCAGACATCCTCCCCATGCTGTTCCCGAACCATTTCTGTGGTGTTTCTACCATTTTCTGACGTTTCCCTATAGACCAGACACCCTCCCCTCATCCGAGCAGGAGGTGACTGGTCTTCTCCCATTGACTTCCATTATATTCGGGTGCTTGGCCGAGCACTCGAGCACCACCTAGTGTTCGGCCAGAGCACCCGAGCACCCGAACATCGGGGTACACGATCATCACTACTCTGTAGGCTTTGTTCCTTTTCAAAACCAGGCGGCGCCACACACAGAGCATATGGAGTCTGAAGTCTGAATATTGAAGTCTGTTCTGGGTTCTGGTCTGAGGTTTGAATATTGAGTATGAACAATTGTGTATTCAGCACACCTGTAGAGGTGGTTTTAATTGCACGGATTCAGCCGGGGCCTGGGCTCCAGCAAACGTTGAAACTAGAGATGAGCGAGCACTAAAATGCTCGGGTGCTCGTTATTCGAATCGAACATTTCCCGATGCTCGGGTGCTCGTTTCGAATAACAAACCCCATTGAAGTCAATGGGAGACTCAAGCATTTTTGCAGGGGACCAAGGCTCTGCCTAGGGAAGGCTGGGTGAAAACCTGGAAACCTCAGAAAATGATGGAAACACCACGGAAATGGACAGGAAACAGCAGGGGCGGCATGCATGGATGCCTCTGAGGCTGCCTAATCCCACCATTACCCCAAATTCTCCTAGTGGGGCATGTGTGGTATCGATTCTTCTCAGTTTAAAATCGTATATGTCCCCTATCTTGGGACCATATATTTCATGGATATTTCGAACACGGAAAAGGAAAAAGAGCTTGCTCTGGCCAGGGGAGTGTCTTTTCTACTGCAGCTAAGGGAACGTGTCCATGCTCTGCCTATCACAGGTCAGGAGCCAATTAAAAGAGGAACCAACAAAATCAGTATGATATCTAATACGTCCCCTATCCGGGTAAATTGTTTGGAGAGAGGGCCTGTAGGTGGGGGGCAGGCTGGGGGGAAGGAGGTTGAGCTGGAAGAGCCAGAGGAGTGCGCCCTTGGCTAGCGTGTGTGGTGGTGCCAACAGCCGGATGGAGTTCGAATGACGACGCAGGACCCCAACTTAAAAATTTAGCATCAACCCGTACAGTTGTAAACTATGAGCTCGATCAAGTGTGGTATGTGTTCTATGTATACTACTCAGTTTAATACCGTATATGGCATCTATCCGGAAAAATAGTTTGGAGAGAGAGAAAGAGAGGAAAAAGACGTAAATTGTTTGGAGAGAGGGCCTGTAGGTGGGGGGAAGGCTGGGGGGAAGGAGGTTGAGCTGGAAGAGCCAGAGGAGTGCCCCCTTGGCTAGCGTGTGTGGTAGTGACAACAGCCGGATGGAGTTCGAATGACGACGCAGGACCCCAACTTAAAAATTTAGCATCAACCGGTACAGTTGTCAACTATGAGCTCGATCCAGTGTGGTATGTGTTCTATGTATTCTTCTCAGTTTAATACCGTATATGGCGCCTATCCGCTGTAGGTGGACCTCCGGAAAAATTGTTTGGAGAGAGGGCCTGTAGGTGAACCTCTGGAAAAATTGTTTGGAGAGAAGGCCTGTAGGTGGACCTCCAGAAAATTATTTAGAGAGAGGGCCTGTAGGTGGACCTCCGGAAAAATTGTTTGGAGAGAGGGCCTGTAAGTGGACCTCTGGAAAAATTGTTTGGAGAGAGGGCCTGTAGGTGGACCACTGGAAAAATTGTTTGGAGAGAGGGCCTGTAGGTGGACCTCCAGAAAAATTGTTTGGAGAGAGGGCCTGTAGGTGGACCTCCGGAAAAATTGTTTGGAGAGAGGGCCTGTAGGTAGACCTCTGGAAAAATTGTTTGGAGAGAGGGCCTGTAGGTGGACCTCCAGAAAAATTATTTAGAGAGAGGGCCTGTAGGTTGACCTCTGGAAAAATTGTTTGAAGAGAGGGCTTGTAGGGGGCCCTTCTGAAAAATTGTGATAAAAGAGTGCCAGTTGGACCTCTAAAAAATGGCGTTTTTTTGGTCAGCGTTAGGCAAAGACGACAAGGAGGAGGAGGAGTAGGAGGAGTAGAGAAGAGGAATCGGATACATAAGTAATGTAAATCTTTAGCTGCTTTCCCCCGGAGGAGATTTGAATTCCGGTGAAATCCAGGCTTTGTTCATTTTAATAAGCGTCAGCCTGTCAGCGCTGTCAGTTGAAAGGCGCTTATCGGTGATGACGCCACCAGCTGCACTGAATACCCGCTCTGACAGCACGCTAGCGGCAGGGCAGGCCAGCACCTCCAAGGGGTACAGCGCCAGTTCAGGCCACGTGTCCAGCTTTGAAACCCAGTAGTTGTATGGAGCAGAGTGATCGCTATGGACGTTGGTATGGTCAGCTAGGTACTCCCTCACCATCTTTCTGTACAGCTCCCCCCTACTCTGCCTAGACTGGGGACAGGTGACAGTGTCTTGCTGGGGTGACATAAAAGTGGCAAAGGCCTTAGAGAGCGTTCCCCTGCCAGTGCTGGACAAGCTGCCTGCTCGCCTCCTCTCCCCTGCTACTTGGCCCACAGAACCATGCCCTCTGCCGCTAGCGGCATCAGATGGGAAGGATTGTTTCAGCTTGTGCACCAGGGCCTGTTGATATTTACTCACTCTCATACTCCTTTCCTCTACAGAGATGAGAGTGGAAAGGTTCTGCTTGTACCGTGGGTCCAGGAGAGTGAACACTCAGTAATCAGTGTTTGAAAAAATGCTTCTAACACGAGGGTCAGGGGATAGGCAGCCTAACATGAAGTCTGCCATGTGCGCCAGAGTCCCAACACGCAAGAATTCCCTCTCCTCACTGGCCTGACTCTCCATTTCCTCCTCCTCCTCCTCCTCCTCCTCCAAGTTTTCCTCTTCAGCCCATACACGCTCAAGAGTTAAGAAGGACTGAGCACTGGTACCCTCTTCTGTCTCGCAGACATTCTCCTCCTCTTCCTCCTCATCCTCATCCCCCTCCTCCGATACGTGCTGAGAAACAGACCGGAGGGTGCTCTGGCTATCAAGCGACGTATCTTCCTCCACCGTCTCTTGTGACAAGCGCAAAGCATCCGACTTCATGCTGAGCAGTGAGTTTTTCAACAGGCAAAGCAGCGGGATGGTGAGGCTGATAATGGCGGCATCGCCGCTGACCATCTGTGTTGACTCCTCAAAGTTGCTCAACACCTGGCAGATATCAGACATCCACGTCCACTCCTCATTGTAGACTTGAGGAATCTGAGTGACCTGACTACCAGTTCTGGTGGAAGTTGACATCTGGCAGTCTACAATCGCTCTGCGCTGCTGGTAAACTCTGGATAACATGTTTAATGTTGAATTCCATCTCGTGGGCACGTCGCACAACAGTCGGTGAGCGGGCAGTTGTAGGCGGCGCTGCGTTGCCCTGAGAGTGGCAGCATCTGTGGTCGACTTGCGGAAATGCGCACAGATGCGGCGCACCTTGGTGAGCAAATCAGACAGATTGGGTACCGAGGAACCGCTGATTGAACACGTGGGCAAGGCATGGCACATGTGTCAGTCTGCCGAGTTGCAGAGCCGCCACCAGGTTACGCCCGTTGTCACACACAACCATGCCTGGCTTGAGGTTCAGCGGTGCCAGCCACAGATCGGTCTGCGCTGTGATGCCCTGTAACAGCTCTTGGGTGGTGTGCCTTTTGTCACCTAAGCTCAGCAGTTTGAGCACCGCCTGCTGGCGCTTACCCACGGCACTGCTGCTGCGCCTAGAGCTACCGACTGAAGGCGCCGTGCCCACGGATGGTAATTCGGTGGAGGAGGAGGAGGGGTCGGAGGAGGAGGCATAGTACGTCTGACAGACCGTGACCGAGGTAGGCCCCGCAATCCTCGGTGTGGGCAGTACATGAGCGGCCCCAGGGTCAGTCTCTGTCCCAGCCTCCACCAAGTTAACCCAATGTGCTGTCAGTGAGATATAGTGTCCCTGCCTGGCAGCACTTGTCCACGTGTCCGTGGTTAGGTGGACCTTCTCAGAAACAGCGTTGGTCAGGGCACGGATGATGTTCTGTGACACGTGCTGGTGTAGGGCTGGGACGGCACATCGGGAAAAATAATGGTGGCTGGGGACCGAATACCGAGGGGCAGCCGCCGCCATGAGATTGCGAAAGGCCTCGGTATCTACCAGCCTATAGGGCAGCATCTCCAGGCTCAGCAATTTGGAGATGTGGACGTTTAGGGCTTGGGCATGTGGGTGGGTGGAACTGTATTTCCTCTTGCGCTTTAGCGTCTGCTGTAAAGACAGCTGAACGCTGCGCTGGGACACATTGGTGGACACTGTGGAGGATCGTGGAGGCAAAGATGTGGTTTTCCGGTGGGAGGCGCTCGTGCCGGGGTCCTGGGCAGGGGGTTGACTAGCAGAGGCAGCGAGTGACACTGTTCTGGTGCAGTACTCGCCTCCGCCTCAGAAGCACTGTCTTCACTCGGCTTATCAACCCAACTTGGGTCAGTCACCTCGTCATCCTCCGATTCCTCAGTCTGCTCCCCCCTCGGACTTCCTGCCCTGACAACAACTTCACCACTGTCTAACAACCATGTCTCCTCATCGTCCGACACCTCTTTACAAACTTCTTCCACTAAGTCAACATTGTCATCATCATCATCATCACCCACAGACTGCGACAGTTGGAAAACTTGGGCATCGGGAACGAGGTCAGCAGCAACCTGAGAAGTGGTTTGTGACTCTGGGAAGGGTCCAGAAAACAGTTCCTGAGAGTATGCCGGATCGCATTCCAAATTTTCCTGGGAGGGGGCAGACTGGGGGGAAGGAGGTTGAGGTGGAGGAGCCAGAGGAGTGCTCCCTTGGGTAACGTGAGTGGACTGCGTGGAAGACTGACTGGTGGACAAATTACTTGAAGCATTGTCCGCAATCCACGACATCAGCTGTTCGCACTGTTGTGGTTTCAACAGTCCTCTACCACGTGTCCCTGTAAGTTGAGACATGAAGCTAGGGAGTGTAGCTCTGCGGCGTTCCCCTGCTCCCTCATCAGCAGGTACTGTCTCACCCTGCCCAGGACCACGGCCTCTGCCCCCTGCAGTAATTGAATACCCACGCCCATGCCCTCGTCCTCGACCCTTAGCCCTGGGGTTCAACATTTTCTGTATATAAGTGTATTATATAAAAAAAATAAAATAAAAGCGCCTGCTGTACTGAAACCCACAAACTTGTTCAGTCTGAACAAGTAAATATATAGGTGGATAAGTTAGATCAAAATTACGTATGTGATCACGTACCGTGCAATATGGAGCAATTACACGGAAACTATTAGATTAGGCAGACTTGGTCTGCTTAGTTGCAACTCAGACAAATATCGCACAGAGATTTTTGTGATCTAGCTGTATGAGTGAGAGCAAAAGACCTTGTTTAATTATGTGACGTACAGAATGTGTCACCTGGACAGAAAATACGGATTGTAGTGAGTGGACAGCTGAACTGTGACACACAGAATGGTTCCACGCAGCTGTGTGAAATGGATTTGTATCACTGAGCTAAAACAACAAAAAAACTATTTTTTTTTTATATGTATATATTTTTTTTTTCTTATTTTTTATTTTATGTGACATGCATCAGAGAGCTAACTCAGCCCCTGCTGACGGTGGCTATTTTGACTGCAACCAGACAAATATCGCACAGAGATTTTTGTGATCTAGCTGTATGAGTGAGAGCAAAAGACCTTGTTTAATTATGTGACATACAGAATGTGTCACCTGGACAGAAAATATGGATTGTAGTGAGTGGACAGCTGAACTGTGACACACAGAATGGTTCGACACTGCTGTATGAAATGGATTTGTATCACTGAGATATAACAATAAAAAAAAAAGGGTTATATATGGCGATAGCTGCACTACTAGTGCCAGCCAGCCAAGCCAGGAGACAAAAAAAAAATTCTTGTAGCCCTTAGAAGGGCTGTTGGGTTCTTGTGAGATCACTCCTGCCTAACAGAGAACTAAATGCAGGCCCTAACACTCTCCCTGAAACGCAGCAGCTCTATCCCTAACGACATCCAGACAGCATCTGAGCCGAGCACCGCGGCCAGTCACTAGTATATTCCAGGGTCACCTGATCAGGCCAGCCAACCCCTGCTATCGACATGTAAGGGCCCCACGTGATGCTGGGTGTACCGCAGAGTCTCCTGGCTTGTGATTGGCTGAGCTTATAGGCGCCAAAAATGCACAATGTGGAAGTTGCCATTTCCTCGAGCATGGCGAGATACTTGTCCGAGCAGCGAACACTTACGAGTACCGTAATATTCGAACGAGCACCAAGCTCGGACGAGTATGCTCGCTCATCTCTAGTTGAAACAAACCTTCTCTTTATTTACCATACAAAAATATTAAAAGACACATGTTACACCAACCCCATAAAACCGCTTATGTGTTTCAAATGCTAAATGTGTCCTTAGCCATAGCAATAAACTATAGTTTTAACTATAGGTATATAACCCCCTTCAACAACAGGTTCTAATTACTGAAGAATGAGAGGGAGGGGCAATACACTACAACTTTTGTTAGCACTGATAGAATAATAAAAAACAAACCCATAGCAATGGTATTAACACACATACATTGCTATAATTTAAATGAATAATGTAACATAAATTCTCTATGTAAATTTAGATCGCTCGGGTGTCAAATATTTAAATGAAACATCCTATATGCTTCTTTATCTAACAAAAGACGCTTCATATCCCCTCTCCGATAAGTGTGCACCCAACTGCCATATTTATCTACAAAATGTCTAGATGCATTTGAGACATTGTACATATTAGTGTTGGCAATATAAGTGTTCAAGTGTTCCAAAAGGGGCATTCAATAAGTTATCCACCTGAATATGAAAACTTAATTTTCTGAGAAAATTTAACTTACAACTTTTCAATATAATCCCTCTTGACTTCAAAACACTTATTCTACTTTGCCTTCAGTGATTGGATGCCCGCAGAATAGAAGACTTCTTGCTGCTGCAGGAACCCTTTCTTCAGGTTCCGAAAGAGAAACTAATCACTGGGAGCCAGGTCTTGACTGTAGGGTACATGGTTAAGGTCCATGAAGCCGCATTCCCTGATAGCAGCTTGTGATTTGCGATACTTGTGAGCTGGCAAATTGTCATGAAGCAGCAACACCTGACAACAACATCCCACAGCGTTTTCGTCGATTGTCTCAAGTAATGCCTAGATATTTGAAGCAAGGTGTCTTCAATAATTGTTGTCTTGTGTGGCATGAATTCTAGTAATAAAACACCATCTGTATCCCAAAAAACTGTTGCCGTGATCTTTCCAGCTGAAGGCTGCACACAAAATTTATTTGGAGTTGGTAACCTTGTACTTCCATTGCATGGACCCTTGTTTGGTCTCAGGATTATGGGGGTGGACCCAATTCTCTTGGCTAAATTCCTGGCAACAAGTTTTTTGCTCAGGCGTCAAAGTTCGTGGCACCCACCGGGACCTGACCTTTCACATCATCCAAACATCATTTATGAAACTGGAAACTGTGCAAACTGAAATGCCTAATTCATGGGCTATAACACTGATTTTGACCCAACGATCTTTCAAAATCACGGCCTCCACTTTACAGCACATTTCCTCTGAAAACTCTTCGGTAAGACACCCTGAATGGGGGTCATCTTCTGTTAATTTCCTACCCCATATAAACTGCTTGGCCCAAAACTTTACTTGGTAGTATGAAGGTGCATCATCTCCCTATACAGCAATCATCCTTCCATGGATTTCTTTAGGCTTCTTTTCTTCCTTTTTAAGGAATTTAATCATGGAACAAAGCTCCAAATCCCTGCCTTTCTTTGTAGACCCCCACTGTACTGCACTGTCACTTCCAGTGCTTTCATCAGAATGAACTGTTACTGTGTGTGTTGCATGTCCAGTAGAGATGAGAGAGCATGCTCAGCCGAGCGTACTCGGGAGCAATTTTCGAGTAGTAGCGTACGCATCTTCTAATCTGTACGCTAATGCATACGCATCTTGTAATTTGTACACATTAGCGTACAAATTTATAAGATGCGTACGCATTAGTGTACAGATTATAAGATGCGTATGCATTAGCGTACAGATTATAAAATGCGTTCGCTACTACTCGAAAATTGCTCCCGAGTACGCTCGGCCGAGCATGCTCACTCATCTCTAATGTCCAGACATGTCTCAACCTGTACAGACAAGCTCAGCTCTCTAACACTGACAGAACATGCAATACTGTGGTACATAACTTATCGAACACATAGATGACATGCTGTGATTTACAATTTAATATATTGCTTGTACCTGAAAGTGAGGTTATGCTGTGGAAGGTGTTGCAAGTCAAGGAATATTTGCAAGTTTTGCACGGGTGCGAACCGCGTCTAAAAAAAGCCCACATATTTTTTTTCATTTCATTTGTCCACTATACAGTTTTTGGATCTAACATCAGAAGGTAAGGAAAGTGAAATTATTGCTACATCTACTTACCGCAACGGAACCATGGGAAACAAAATCCTGCATGCCAATAGTCATCAATCCCCACACACTATACATTCCATTCCTGTGGGGGAGATGAACAGGGCACGCATGAATTGCAGCAATTATATATTTTTCATTGCTGAATGTCAACAGATCTGTAGTCAATTAAAAGCTTGTGGATATCTACTGTGGATTGAGAAGGGACCATGCAAAACGTGCAGATATACTTTGCCTTGTAACAGCTTCCAGGTGTTACTGTTACCGACCGTGGGTGTGGACTCACTGTGCCAACTAACCAGTTTGGCTAAACCTGAGGGCGGTGTCCTAGTTGTTCCTTTGTAGTCACTCTTGAAACCCTGAACTGGGATCTAGACGTCACCACAAGGAACCAACCAGGCTGCTACCTCCTGGAGTAGTCCTGGTATCATTGGCTTCTGACCCACAGGGGTCAAATACATCGGTGTGAAAAGCCAAGTACACAGGCAAAGGCGTTTTCTAAACACAGTCCAATAGTCAGGGCAGGCTGGGTACTTGCATGTTCCAAATAGCAGTTCCAAGGTAAGGGCAGGATGAGTACAAGCATAATCAAGGTCAAAGTTCCAAGTTTGGGGCAAGAAGCAAGCGGTGGAATTGGAAGACAAACAAGGTTCGGTACACGGATATCCAGGCGAGATTATCTTCACTGGTTACTAGCAAGGAATAACTTCAAAGCTCAGATGAGGAAGTGGAACCACATCCCAGCTAAATAGGGAGACTGATCATCAACTTAACCAGCACCTGGCGAGGGGCAGGGGAAAACATTAACTCTCACAGTGCTAAAGGAAAGTTCACAGAGCTCTAATCCCAATTCACACAGGGAGCACCAAGTGATGTCTGCGCCCGCCTGGGACAGCAAGACCACAGCAGGCATGGACTGCTAGTGTGACACCAGGATTCACAACATAAGCTCAATTTCAGGATCAAGCAATAATTCACAGCATGTCATCTACGATATTATATGTACTAAATGTGAGCTTATGTATGTTATCAGCACCAGTAGAAAATTCAAGGTCCGCATTTTGGAACTCTTGAGTTACATTGTAATATGTACAATGTCTCAAATGAACTCAGTGCACACTTTTAGGATATTTGCAATTGAAGTGCTAAAAAAATTTGCTGCCTTTCAATTACCAGTTTGAATATTGGGGTGTGAATTATGAGGTCTGGGCTTTATGAAAAGTTCAAAAGATCCATATCACTAGTTCTGGATAATGGCCTTATTAATAAAAGAATATGAGTTTTTGAAAGGTGCCCAACAAAGAATACCTGTATTTATTACTGTACAGATCTTTCATAAAATAAAATTAAAAAACATCTTCTGGTAGGCCTACTTTAGTTGACTTTGAAGGTCCAACTGACCATCTTGGCAAATTTGTTGATCAAAACTTACATTTCTTTGTTAAGTCTCTATTGTTGTTCTTTTTTTAATACAAATGTTGCCTTAAAAATTTTGAAGATTGATGAGAATTGGTTTTGGTTGGCATTCATTTAAAGCCTCTTTACAAGTCAGTCCCATGCAATGAAGGATTGAGGGCAGTATCATATCACTTGGATAAAAGAATTGCAGTTTTTCATGACTAAAATAAGTTTTACAGTACCTTGGAGATGCTCAAATTTATTTTGAAGCACAATCATTTTTGCTCTGATGGAAAATATTTGTGTTCTGTCATATGTCTGTTTGGACCAGGAATGGTGGGTGGAGAACAGAACATTGTATACACAGTTACTGGTATGACCAATTTGCTATCACATGGCAGTGGTACATAGATCATATTCTGGTCATTTGGACTGGGAATGTTTGTGATTTGACAGAATGTATGACATTGCTGAAGGATTTTTTAATGATTGGAACTTCGGTTTTACATATTCATTAGTCCTTCTGCATGTCAATCAACTTTCAGAACCTTCAAATTTCTAAGGAGGTGACATTAATTACTAATATAACCCGTATAGAAAGACACCGACAGGAAATGACATGTTGCTGGGTGAAAGTTACCATTACAGATGAGCAAAGTTCACAAAATTCATTCCAGGTTCCGAATCAGATTGTATTTGAGTCCAAATAAGTCCAGTCTGAATTGAAAGTGCCCTGATTGCCCTAAAATGTTGTGTATGAAATTCTGGGGCCTCCTGGGACTGTATCCAATCCCTTTCAAGCTCTTTAATGCCAAAATAGCATTAGTAATATCAAAGTGACAGCGACATATCTATCTAAGAGTAAACGGATGGTAGCTGATTGTACCAAACAGCCTGTTTAACCCCTTCAACCCCGGGCCTGTTTTCACCTTCCTGCTCAGGCCATTTTTTCCTATTCTGACATGTCACTTTATGTGGTAATAACTTTGGAACGCTTTTACTTATCCAGGCCATTCTGAGATTGTTTTCTCGTCACATATTGTGCTTCAAGACATCCTACTTCAAGTAGTAAATTTGTGGCAAAATATTTCATTTTTATTTATAAAAAAATACCAAATTTAGCAAAAATTTGGAAAAATTTGCAAATTTGCAAATTTCAATTTCTTTACTTTCAAAATACATAGTAATACCTTCAAAAATAGTTATTATTTTACATTCCCCATATATCTACTTTATGTTGGCATCATTTTATAGATGTAATTTTTAGGACGTGAGAAAGCTTAAAAGTTTAGAAGCCATTTTTCTAATTTTCAACAAAATTTCCAAAACCATTTTTTAAAGCACCAATTCAGATATAAAGTGATTTTGAGGGGCTTACGTAATGGAAACCACCCATAGAAGACCCCATTTTAGAAACTACACCCCTCAAATTATTTAAAACTGATGTTACAAACTTTGTTAACCCTTTGTGTTCTACAAGAATTAAAGGAAAATGGAGGCAAAATTTCAAAATTTTTTATTTTGCAGATTTTTCATTTTCATGTTAATCAACTAAACCTCAATATGCATTAATCTGATTCTGCAGTTTATGGAAATACCCCATATGTGGTGGTAAACTGCTCTATGGGCATGTGGCAGGGGTCAGTAGGAAAGGAGCGCCATACAGATTTTGGAGGTAGATTTTGCTAGAATGGTTTTTAGGCATCATTTTGTAATTGAGAGACCCTGACGTACCCCTAGAATGGAAACCCTCAAGAAGTGACCCCATTTTGGAAACTACACCCTTCAAAGAATATATTAAGGGGTGTACTGACCACTTTGACCCCCTAAGCGTTTTACAGAATTTGGAAACACTTGGCTGTGAAAATGAAAAGTTTCATTTCTTCCAATAAAATGTTGCTTTAGCCCCAAATTTTTCATTTTCACAAGGACTAACAGGAGAAAAAGCACCCCTTAATTTGTTAGCCATTTTCTCCAGAATACGGAAACACCCCATATGTGGTGGTAAACTGCTGCGAGGACGCATGGCAGGACTCAGAACATTTACTTTAACAATAAGAATTGGGATTATCGGTCTTTCCATTCTGAAACCCCCAAGGCCAAAATTGTCATAGAGTTATTATTCTATGTGAGAAAAGTTAGGTAGAAAGAGATGTTTAGAAGTTTGGATAGGATATACAAATTACTCCATTATGTGTGAAAGCTTCTCTGTGTTATGTAGGAGAAGGAAGATGGATGAGGTTTACACAATTATACACTAAGGCTTTGTTGAGAGAAGAAGTCCTTGAGGAGAGTTTTTTTCTTGTCTGCCATGACGTGATGGGATGGGGGTGTGCATGGGGGAAATAATGTCATAACTGGAAATAGGTATTAAATATTAAAGGGGTTCTCTCATCTCGCCATTACTAAGGCGAGATGAGACACTGAGTTTCTGAGTTATGGAAACACCATAGCTTTCTGTACTTCATTGTTTCCATTGCTCTCATGTACGGCAATGAGAGTTACTGAAACAACAGAGCGCCAGAGTGCTCCACTATTTCCCATCTGGGAGGTGGTCAGGACTGGGTCTTATCTTGTCTTAGTAACGGCTAGATGAGACAACCCTTTTAAGAAATATACAGAGTGTTTTATATCTTGTATTGTGTTTTGGATGGAAAATGAATATAAATATAGATTTTAAAAAGTTCACATTGTTTGAATAAAACTTGTTGGTTTTCCAAGATAGATGTTGTTTAGGCAGGTTTTTCAATCTCCTTAAAGAGACCAGTCCTGTATGGAGACTTGTTGGCAATGCTCCATGGGAAATGAGTATACAAAGAGGTATCCCAAGAAAGAGAATCATCTCACCAGCGTCATATCTTGGAAGTGGTTCTCTATGAGTCAAGATGTGACTTTCCAACAAGCTTTGGCATTTGACAAGAGAATACAAACAAGACAGATATCCATATCCAGCTTGTTCAGAGTGTTTGATCCTCATCAGTACAGAGCAGGATTCTGGCTGGCTCATTGCAATGCCTTGCAAGAAGCTTAGGCAGGGTGCTGACTCTCCTTAAAGAGACCAGTCCTTTATGGACACTTACTGAAAGTACTCCATGTTATGGAGACATATTGGCAATGCTCCATGGGAAATGAGTATGCAAAGAGGTATCTCCCAAGAACCATCTTGTCAGTGCCATCTGACTTTACAACAAGCCTTTGGATTTGACAAGGTTATATAGCCAATCTTGGGAAACAATGCTTTGCAAGCTAGGTTTTAAAAGACTTTGTATGTTTTCAAGTTACATAGTTTTAATTCTTCATTCTTAATTTGTGTACACATTTGTTGGCCTTTGCTTAAAGGGCTTGTGCTGCAAACAAAATTCTACATTTTTTAAACCAGCATCTGGATATGAATACCTTTGTAATTGCATATACTGTAATTAAAATTGTAGTATAGCTACTAAGCTATTCAATCAAATGTACCTGTATAGCGCCACCTGCTGTTTGTTATTTTTGTCCATCTCACTGAGGTGGTCAAATGTGCTCAGTTTAAATCTTCAACTGCCATCAGTTACATCTACTGTTATAAGCTGTAACATTTGTAAGGAGAGAACTGCAGCAGAATGACACACCTAGAAAGGACATACTCCCTGAGCTGCCAGCCCGAATTAAATTTAGCAGAACAATTGGAGCAATGAATGACAGTTCTAGATCCATGTGGGGTATAGAATTGGTTCTAACTTTGTAAGATAAAGATTGCCATGTGATATATGGTATCTGATTTTCATTTTTTAATTAATTAATCATACAGTAGGAAAATACCTTTAAAGGGTTGTCCGAGTTATGAAAAAAAATGTATAGTGCTGTAAATCTGATGGGCAGCAACATATAACTAAGTTAAGCAAGTTTTAGGCAAAAAAAATCTATATTTCCTCATTTCCCTGGTTCTCCTCTGGCCTTTGTTTACATGCAGTAATAACAATCTCTGCCCCTTCCCTTCCTGCTATGCAAAGGCAGTGAATACAAGAGCTGGCCTGAGTGACATGTCTTCTGGAATACTCAGCAGCATGTTGTATGTGTAGGACTACAAGTCCTAGCTGTACAATGACACTGCTGATACACACAGGGTCTTCCTCCTACCTGTTCTTGTACAATACAATACTTTGCATCTCCTCCAGATCTGCTCCAGTGTCAGCTCTGTGTCTGTAGGGTGAGGAGGGCAGATTCTGTGTCTCTTTACATCTGCAGCTGCTGTTGTAAAGCCTTCAGTGTGTTCTGGCTGAAGGGGTTAATGTTTTATCTGAAAGAATCCAGAGAGAGAGCAGATAGCAGGAGCCAGGCGGAGCAGGGGAGGGGTGGCCAGTGATGTCTCGTGTACAGGCTCTGTGCACGAATATAAGATTAGCAGGGAGGCAAGCTGACATCACAGGTCATGTGACCCTGAGTGAAATCTGATAAACCAGCAGCTTTAGAAGCAGAAAGTGTATGGAAAAGCTGTTGTATTTGACTAGTTAGAAACATACAAAGGACAAAAAATAACTCGGACAGCCCCTTTAAAGACTTGAAGAATTCATTTTATGAAGAAAACCCTTCTTTTTAATGTCCCTTCTATACATACTTCTATACTCTCTTCTATAAATACTTGTACAGCCAACAAGGTACTCGTATTTTAATTGGGGGTTACTGGTACTTTGTTTAACAAAAGATGCAATCAGGACCAGTCGCTTTATTGTTCTTGAGCTCTATCTTTCTCAAGGAAAAGCTACCTGTGCTTTAATCTTTCCTGTGTACCGTTGTGCGACATTAGAAGAATGGAACCTATTATTTAGAAATCCTTTACTCAGCTTGGGCCATGTTTTTAACAGCAAATATATTGTTCTATAACACAAGCTGAAGATTTAAATTGAGCTTTGATTCTGTAGTTGATTTTTCTAAGAAAGTCTTTATGGCCTTCTGTAAAGTGAATGCATGTTTCTAAGGCAACCTTTTTAAATGTTTCCATTACATCTTAGGGACTCAACAAATTCTTTATGTTCACCTGAAAATAGTTTATTTTCTTCTGGTGACAAATCAATGACTGTTTTCCATAATATATCTAGTCTATTCATTGAAAACGCAGGATTTTGTAAATGTCAGCTATGATTTTGTCCACTGTCAAACAGTAGAGCAGCTTGATAAAATGTTTATAATGCATTAACAATGCATATATATAAGCATGATTATGGGAAGAGTTCTGTCAAAAAAGGTCTAGCTGGCGATCTATGTATCGCTAGCTAATATCTACTGTATCTACCTCATATCTATCTAGATATCTGTCGATTGATCCAAAAAGGTTTTAGAGACATAGCAAAATTTTTGATCAGTAGAGGTCTGATTGTTGAGGCCCCCAATGATTTCTAGAACAAGGCCAGAGAAGCGCTTACATATTGGGCTCTCTCAGGAGATGGGTTCCATAGAAGTCTATGGGCTCACCTCTATTCTGTCCTCTGCATTGTGGAGAGAGATTGAACTATGCAAGTGCTTCTCTCGTCTTTTTCTAGGGTTTGGTGGGGATATCAGAACTACGACATATCAAAAGTTTTTTGAAAACTCAGAGACCCTTTAAATCCTTATTATTGGGATCTAAGCAAAAATAACACTGTAAATGGGCATTACCTACATTTTAAATGCTACCTAGCAGAAGAGAATTTAGAGTACTTATTTAAATATATTAAATATAAATTATTTTTAACATTTTACCTCTAGGCTGAGATATGATTTCTTGAAGTTTGAGGCCAAAAGCCTGAGGTTCTACTATGAGACAGCTTTTTCAGTTTTGTCTGTCAGTGTTCTATTGGTGACTTTGTTATCCAGCAACATTGCATATATACACACATAATTACCACTTCAAGCATGACTGTAGTTAGTTACTATATTTTGATCCAGACAAGGTCTCCGTGACTGCAGTGCACCAGAAATCAGAATGGACTAGATTGTCATCAAAGTCTCTTAGTAGAGCAGACTCATGTTTTAATCTTGTAATTTTAAACAATGAGCATATACGTAATATATTCAGTAGTTTATACATTTGTAATATATACTAAAAGGGCCTTTTTCTATATTTTCTTCAGACAGGTTTCCATTTCCACAATATAAAGAATATGCGGTAATCATAGGACATAAGATTACTTTTTCTGTTTGCTTATTCTTCTTTTCATTTCAAAGTATGGCTTGATTTTATGTGACTTATGAAGGTTTACTTACTGATAAGGCAGGTCATTGGCTATTCAGTTTGTGTGTACAAACATAAAACAGAAATAAGTATCTAAACAAAGCTTTTTATAGATGAGAAAAAATGTAAATTTTGCATGTCTATCATGCCAGTGTTAGGAAGCACTAGAGTCACTGTCTGGACCAGCGCAAATGAACCTCAAAACTGCTACTAGCCATCCAAAACCACTTCTGGTAATATGAAACTAAGGCTACCCCTAGGTATTTACCAGAGCCGCTGCAAGGCAGAATGGACCTGGCTGTTTAAGGTGCAGGATATGTCTGCGGAGTTGATAACAGAATACTGGTGCAGGTACACAAGTAACAGACCTTCCAGAATGAACAGGGAAGTACAAAGAGATGTAAATAAGCAGGGTCAAAACTAGGAAAAGTCATACAAGATCAATGCAGTACACTCATGGTTAATCTAGGGGTCAGTTTTCAGGAGAGTCAATATAAACAGGAACAGCAGACACAAAGATAAATCCAAAAACAAGCCAGAAGTCAGATAACCAGAAAGGTCTCAAATGAAGTTGCAAAGTATAGAACCTAGAAAATGCAATCACAGGCAAGGTTAATAGTAGTCAGTAGTCTTAAATCCCTGCCCAGCTCTGGGATTGGACACAGAATCAGAACCCTGATTGGCTCAGTTTCCAGTCACTCTGACAAGTCTAGCAGATGGGGCTCGTCTAGTAGACAACCTTCCCAGTATAGGAGTGCATAACAATGTGATACGAATTCCTGACAGTCAGAATTGGGCATCAATTATTGTGTGTGATCCTACCGACGTAAATCTAATTGCTACTAAAGACTTTTTTTTACTTGTAACAGTGAAAATATCATTTATATGTTTAAATGTGTGAGTGGCAAATCCTATGTGGGCCAACCTCTTGACTTGTTCATTAATGCATATTTTAACATCTGCCATCTATTAAAACATAATAAAAAAGAGAAAGGAACTGTAAAAAAGAAGAGAAAGATAATGAAGAACATGTTAAAATTTGGTGAAACTACTGTAGCCAGACTCTTTTATGTGATGAAACATAAAGTACAACGTATATGATTTGAAATTGCTGGTATTAGAGGGAAAAAAAGTCATGTGCTGAGGAACAATTGCAGATCTGGTTATTTCAGTGCAAAGTGTTCTGGATCCACATGCCTGACTCACTGAACCCAAAGGCCTAAGTGAAAAATGTTATTTTAGAGTGGTTTTATGACATTTCTGTTTGATGAGCTACAATATTTCCTACAGACGTGTGCTGTTCTTTCTCTGCATTGGCACTCAGATAAGAATTTCCATTTCTTAACTTATCCCCTTAACCCATAACGCACCCCAATTATGCACCCGTGGGTGTATGGTTTCATACAGCCAACACCTGGCCGTATTGATGAGGAGCGATTGTGCCGCCACTGTCAGTTAACCCCTCAGGTGCCGCAATTAACACTGATCGCAGCATCTGTGAGTAAAGGCAGTGATGCAGTTTCCTCTGCCTTCTGATCGGAGCCCCCACAGTGACATCACAGGGCTCTGATTGGTTTCCATGGCACATGGACGCTGCTGATGCGATCCAGGACTGTCATGGCAATCTCTAAACTGAGCTTTAAATCACCCCCCTTTCCCAATTTTACATATAAAAATATAAACAATAAAAAAATAAACATATTGGCTATTGCCGCATCCGAAAGTGTCTGAACTATTAAAATAATTTTAAAAATTCCTTTGCTGTGAATGGCGTAACTGAAAAAAAAAATGAAAAAAGCGATTTGCCATTTTTTGTCATCTTGTCCCCCCCAAAAAAATCAATAATGGTGATCAAAAATCGTACAAACTACAGTTTGTATGCAAATAAGAAGCCATTATACAGCTCTGTGGACCGAAATATAAAAAGTAATGGCTATTAGAACGTGGGGAGGAAAAATCCAAAATGTAAAAATGAAAGGGGTTAATAATAGTTATATTGTAATGATAACTTTGTGCCTGCTTTGATTGTTTGGCGTTTTGCATGATTTTCCACTAGGTACAGTATATACAATCAGGTTGTAACTGATTAATCGGGACTTGTGGCCATATAATTGCTGCTATTTCACCTTCCCACAGAACATACAACACATGTTTGAGAAAGAATAGGTATAGGCTTTGTAGTAATACTCAGGATCAACTTTGAGTTCTGGACTGAACACTTAGGAGTGATGGACTAATGGACTCATATCACTTTGGATTGCCAATTTATGAAATGCAACCAAATCTTTTGTGTAAAGAAATAATAAAAAAATGGATAAAGTAACTTTGTGACTTGCAATTTTTTTGTGATGCAAAAGTGGGCTGAGAGACTCATAATAAGAACACTGTATACGTCATCTGGAATAATGTGTCCAGTTCTGGAGACCTCACTTACAAAATTATACAGATAAAATGGAGAGGGTGCAAGAGCGGGCTACATAAATGGTGGCACGTCTAAAACATAAAACATATCAGGAGAGGTGTCAAGAACTTAATCTGTGTAGCCTTGTTGAAAGTTGTAGAGTTGAGGGGGGGCATGATTGAAACCTTTAAGTAAGATAAAGGCATAAATAAGATTCAAGAGGGTAGTGTTTTTATAAAAAAAAAAAAGCACACTTCTCTTACTGCTATTTACTCCATTACTAGAGATGAGCGAGCATACTCGTCCGAGCTTGGTGCTTGTTCGAGTATTAGGGTACTCGTAAGTGCTCGCTGCTCGGACGAGTATCTCGCCATGCTCGAGGAAATGGCAACTTCCGCATCGTGCTTTTTAGGCGCCTAAAAACACAGCCAATCACAAGCCAGGAGACTCTGCGGTACACCCAGCATCACGTGGGGCCCTTACATGTCGATAGCAGGGGTTGGCTGGCCTGATCAGGTGACCCTGGAATATACTACCGACTGGCCGCGGTGCTCGGCTCAGATGCCGTCTGGATGTCGTTAGGGATAGAGCTGCTGCGTTTCAGGGACAGTGTTAGGGCCTGCATTTAGTTCTCTGTTAGGCAGGGATCACCCACAAAGAACCCAACAGCCCTTCTAAGGGCTAGAAGACATTTTTTTTTTTTTGTCACTTGGCTGGCTGGCACTAGTAGTGCAGCTATCGCCATGTATAACCCCCTTTTATTTTTTTATGTTATATCTCAGTGATACAAATCCATTGCACACAGCAGTGTGGAACCATTCTGTGTGTCACAGTTCAGTACACTCACTATTTTCTGTCCAGGTGACACTTTCTGTATGTCACCGAATACAACCAAGTCATTTGCTGTCTGTCACGTGTGTGGCTTGATCCCAAAAATCTCTGTGCGACATTTGTCTGGGCCGCAGTCTAAATAGCTACCGTCAGTAGGGTGTCAGTTAGCTCTACGATAGTTTCTGCACGTCACGTTCCCAAAAAAACAAAAATCCAAAACAAAATATAGAAAAAAAATTAGTTTTTTTTGTTGTTTTAGCTGAGTGATACAAATCCATTTCACACAGCTGCGTGTAACCTTTCTGTGTGTCACAGTTCAGCACACTCACGCCAAACCGTATATTCTGTCCAGGTGACACTTTCTGTACATCACCGAATACAACCAAGTCATTTGCTACCTGTCACGTGTAAAGCTTGATCCTAAAAATCTCTGTGTGACATTTGTCTGGGTCGCAGTCTAAATAGCCACCCTCAGTAGGGTGTCAGTCAGCTGTACGATAGTTTCTGCACATCACGTTCCCAAAAAAACAAAACTAAAAAAAAAAATATTAACCCTTACAGTACCGGCGCCGTACATGTACGGCGCTGGTACGATGCGGGCACATGGCGCCCGCTCGCGGGTGCGGCGGGCGTCATGGCCGGCAAGTCTCTGCTGTTTCTAACAGCAGAGACTTGCCGCTACTTACCCGATCGGCGGCGTCTTCCGGGGTGACTAGATGCCGTGATCACACGTGATCACGGCATCTAGTTGCGTCTAAACCCGGAAGCGTAAGCTTCCGGGTGGTGTACAGACACCCCGTGTGGCCAATCGGGGTGTCTGTACACCATATGAAAACTGTAATCCTCGCTGGTGAGGATTACAGTTTTCAAAGTGCAATTCTTATTCTGGCCACTAGATGGCAGGCCAGGATAAGAAATGAGCAATTGATGGATTTAACTGCCTCTAGTAAATCCATAATTGCTCATAAAGAAAATTAAAAAGCCACAATATATAAGCTCATATTTGAGCATTCAAATAGTAAAAAAAAAAATTAAAAAAAATGTTAAAAAATATATAAAAAATAAAAAAGATATAAAAGTTCAAATCACCCCCCTTTCCGTATAAGTAAAAAATAAATACCTAAATAACACTAAATATAGACATCATGGGTATCACCGTGACCGAAAACGCCCGTACTTTTAAAATATAAAAAAAAAATCCAATACGGCGAATTGTGTGGCGGAAAAAAGCGTCCAAATGGCGATTTGCCGTTTTTTGTCGCTTTTTTTTTCTAAAAAAAATTAAATAAAAAGTGATCAAAAAGTCATACACACCCCAGAATGGTATTAATAAAATCTTCAGATTGTCCCGCAAAAAATGAGCCCCCATACAGCTCTGTACACATAAGTACCAAAAAGTTATAGGGGTCAAAATATGACAAGGAAAAAAAAAAAAAAAAAAAGGGCAACTTTCAAATTTTTTTTCACTATCAAAACGCAGGAAAAACTATACATATTAGGTATTGCCGGATTCGTACTGACCAGTAGAATGAAAATAACGGGTCAGTTTTAATGCACATCGAACGCTGTAAATAAGAAACCCGTAGAACTGTAGCGGAATAGCGTTTTTTTTGCAATTTCACCTGATTTGGAATTTTTTTCCTGCTTCCCACTACACCGTATGCAATATTAAATGGTGGCGTTGGAAAGTACAACTTGTCCCGCAAAAAACAAGCCCTCATACAGCTATGTGAACAGAAAAATAAAAGAGTTTTGGCTGTTTGAAGGCAGGGAGCGCAAAACGAAAATGCATGACCGAAAAAACCTCCGGTACTGAAAGGGTTAAAACAAAATATAGAAAAAAAACTTAGTTTTTTTGTTGTTTTAGCTGAGTGATACAAATCCATTTCACACAGCTGCGTGTAACCTTTCTGAGTGTCACAGTTCAGCACACTCACTCCAAACCGTATATTCTGTCCAGGTGACACTTTCTGTACGTCACCGAATACAACCAAGTCATTTGCTACCTGTCACGTGTAAAGCTTGATTCTAAAAATCTCTGTGCGACATTTGTCTGGGTCGCAGTCTAAATAGCCACCCTCAGTAGGGTGTCAGTCAGCTGTACGATAGTTTCTGCATGTCACGTTCCCCAAAAAACAAAACTAAAAAAAAAAAATATTACAACAAAATATAGAAAAAAAATTTAGTTTTTTTGTAGTTTTAGCTGAGTGATACAAATCCATTTCACACAGCTGCGTGTAACCTTTCTGTGTGTCACAGTTCAGCACACTCACTCCAAACCGTATATTCTGTCCAGGTGACACTTTCTGTACGTCACAAAATTAAACCAGACTGAACAAGTTTGTGGGTTTCAGTACACCAGGCCCATTTATTTTTTTTTTTTTTATAGAATACAATTATATACAGAAAATGTTGAACCCCAGAGCTAAGGGACGAGGGCGTGGGCGTGGGCATTCAATTACTGCAGGGGGCAGAGGCCATGGTCTTGGGCAGGGTGAAACAGTACCTGCTGATGAGGGAGCTGTGGAACGCCGCAGAGCTACACTCCCTAGCTTCATGTCTCAACTTACAGGGACACGTGGTAGAGGACTGTTGAAACCACAACAGTGTGAACAGCTGATCTCGTGGATTGCGGATAATGCTTCAAGTAATTTGTCCGCCAGTCAGTCTTCCACGCAGTCCACCCACGTTACCCAAGGGAGCACTCCTCTGGCTCCTCCACCTCAACCTTCTTCCCCCCAGTCTGCCCCCTCCCAGGAAAATTTGGAATGCGATCTGGCATACTCTGAGGAACTGTTTTCTGGACCCTTCCCAGAGTCACAAACCACTTCTCAGGTTGCTGCTGACCTCTTTCCCGATGCCCAAGTGTTCCAACTGTTGCAGTCTGTGGGTGATGATGATGATGATGATGATGACAATGTTGAGTTAGTGGAAGAAGTTTGTAAAGAGGTGTCGGACGATGAGGAGACACGGTTGTCAGACAGTGGTGAAGTTGCTGTAAGGGGAGGAATTCCGAGGGGGGAGCAGACTGAGGAATCGGAGGATGACGAGGTGACTAACCCAAGCTGAGTTGATATGCCGAGTGAAGACAGTGCTTCTGAGGCGGAGGCGAGTGCTGCACCAGAACAGGTTGGAAGAGGCAGTGGTGTGGCCAGAGGGAGAAGCAGATCCAGAGCTGGTGCATCAGCAGCAACTGTTTCACGTAGTGAAGCTCCCGTGGCGAGGCCTAGATGTTTGCAAGTCTGGAGGTTCTTTAAAGAAAGTGAGGATGACCGACGGACTGTGGTGTGCAACCTGTGCCACACCAGGATCAGCAGGGGTGCCACCACTACTAGCCTAACCACCACCAGCATGCGCAGGCATATGAGTGCTAAACACCCCACTCAATGGAACCAAGGCCTTTCACCACCTCCTGCGGGTCACACCACTGCTCCTTCCCCTGTGTCACTCGCTGCCTCTGCTAGTCAACCCCCTGCATCACTTGCTGCCTCTGCTAGTCAACCCCCTGCCCAGGACCCCAGCACGAGCGCCTCCCACCGGAAAACCACACCTTCGCCTCCACGATCCTCCACAGTGTCCACCAATGTGTCCCAGCGCAGCGTTCAGCTGTCTTTACAGCAGACGCTGGAGCGCAAGAGGAAATACAGTTCCACCCACCCACATGCCCAAGCCCTCAACGTCCACATCTCCAAATTGCTTAGCCTGGAGATGCTGCCCTATAGGCTGGTAGAGACCGAGGCCTTTCGCAATCTCATGGCGGTGGCTGCCCCTCGGTATTCGGTCCCCAGCCGCCACTATTTTTCCTGATGTGCCGTCCCAGCCCTACACCTGCACGTGTCAGAGAACATTATCCGTGCCCTGACCAACGCTGTTTCTGAGAAGGTCCACCTAACCACGGACACGTGGACAAGTGCTGCCAGGCAGGGACACTATATCTCACTGAAGGCACATTGGGTTAACTTGGTGGAGGCTGGGACCGAGAATGACCCTGGGGCCGCTCATGTACTGCCCACACCGAGGATTGCGGGGCCTACCTCGGTCACGGTCTCTCAGACGTACTGCAGGTGGTGCTCAAACTGCTGAGCTTAGGTGACAAAAGGCACACCGCCCAAGAGCTGTTACAGGGCATCACGGCGCAGACCGATCTGTGGCTGGCACCGCTGAACCTCAAGCCAGGCATGGTTGTGTGTGACAACGGGCGTAACCTGGTGGCGGCTCTGCAACTCGGCAGACTGACACATGTGCCATGCCTGGCCCACGTGTTCAATCTCAAAGTTCAGCGGTTCCTCAAGACATACCCCAATCTGTCTGATTTGCTCACCAAGGTGCGCCGCATCTGTGCGCATTTCCGCAAGTCGACCACAGATGCTGCCACTCTCAGGGCAGCACAGCGCCGCCTACAACTGCCCGCTCACCGACTGTTGTGCGACGTGCCCACGAGATGGAATTCCACATTAAACATGTTATCCAGAGTTTACCAGCAGCGCAGAGCGATTGTAGACTGCCAGGTGTCAACTTCCACCAGAACTGGTAGTCAGGTCAGTCAGATTCCTCAAGTTTACAATGAGGAGTGGACGTGGATGTCTGATATCTGCCAGGTGTTGAGCAACTTTGAGGAGTCAACACAGATGGTCAGCGGCGATGCCGCCATTATCAGGCTCACCATCCCGCTGCTTTGCCTGTTGAAAAACTCACTGCTCAGCATGAAGTCGGATGCTTTGCGCTTGTCACAAGAGACGGTGGAGGAAGATACGTCGCTTGATAGCCAGAGCACCCTCAGGTCTGTTTCTCAGCACGTATCGGAGGAGGGGGATGTCGGCGAGACAGTAGAGGGTACCATTGCTCAGTCCTTAACTCTTGAGCGTGTTTGGGTTGAAGAGGAGGACTTGGAGGAGGAGGAAATGGAGAGTCAGGCCCGTGAGGAGAGGGAATTCTTGCGTGTTGGGACTCTGGCGCACATGGCAGACTTCATGTTAGGCTGCCTATCCCGTGACCCTCGCGTTAGAAGAATTTTTTCAAACACCGATTACTGGGTGTTCACTCTCCTGGACCCACGGTACAAGCAGAACCTTTCCACTCTCATCCCTGCAGAGGAAAGGAGTATGAGAGTGAATAAATATCAACAGGCCCTGGTGCACAAGCTGAAACAATTCTTCCCATCTGACGCCACTAGCGGCAGAGGGCATGGTTCTGTGGGCCAAGTAGCGGGGGAGAGGAGGCGAGCAGGCAGCTTGTCCAGCACTGGCAGGGGAACGCTCTCCAAGGCCTTTGCCACTTTTATGTCACCCCAGCAAGACACTGTCACCTGTCCCCAGTCTAGGCAGAGTAGGGGGGAGCTGTACAGAAAGATGGTGAGGGAGTACCTAGTTGACCATACCAACGTCCGTAGCGATCACTCTGCTCCATACAACTACTGGGTTTCAAAGCTGGACACGTGGCCTGAACTGGCGCTGTATGCCTTGGAGGTGCTGGCCTGCCCTGCCGCTAGCGTGCTGTCAGAGCGGGTATTCAGTGCAGCTGGTGGCGTCATCACCGATAAGCGTACACGCCTGTCAACTGACAGCGCTGACAGGCTGACGCTTATTAAAATGAACAAAGCCTGGATTTCACCGGAATCCAAATCTCCTCCGGGGGAAAGCAGCTAAAGATTTAAATAACTTATGTATCCGATTCCTCTTCTGACCCAACTGGCCATTTTTTAGAGGTCCAACTGGCACTCTTTTACCACAATTTTTCAGGAGGGCCCCCTACAGGCCCTCTCTCCAAACAATTTTTCCGGAGGTCCACCTACAGGCCCTCTCTCCAAACAATTTTTCCAGAGGTCCACCTACAGGCCCTCTGTCCAAACAATTTTTCCGGAGGTCCACCTACAGGCCCTCTCTCCAAACAATTTTTCCGGAGGTCCACCTACAGGCCCTCTCTCCAAACAATTTTTCCGGAGGTCCACCTACAGGCCCTCTGTCCAAACAATTTTTCCGGAGGTCCACCTACAGGCCCTCTCTCCAAACAATTTTTCCGGAGGTCCACCTACAGGCCCTCTCTCCAAACAATTTTTCCGGAGGTCCACCTACAGGCCCTCTGTCCAAACAATTTTTCCGGAGGTTCACCTACAGGCCCTCTCTCCAAACAATTTTTCCGGAGGTCCACCTACAGGCCCTCTCTCCAAACAATTTTTCCGGAGGTCCACCTACAGGCCCTCTCTCCAGTTCCAGTTTCCAGTTTTATTTGCGCAAACTGCGTAAATTTTATTTTTGGGATAGGTGTGAAAAATAATATTACCTGCGTATCTATATTGCCCAACATTGGATACGGTAGCAAGTAGAAGACCAAACACATGCTGCCAACAGGGTTCCGCAAATTCCTGGTCCACCCGCAAATTCCTGGTCCACAATATCAAGGAGGTCCAGGTTCTGTTGATGAGCAACAAGTCCTTCTGTGCTGAAATCGCCCACAACATCTCCATCTAAGAACCTAAAGACCATTGTGGAGAGAGCGGCACAGCTCGCCATCAAAGTGACGAACCCCTAAGCCAGACTGCGCAGAGAAGATAACGAATAAATATCTCTGGTTATTTTTGATAAATAAAAGTTAAATAAACACAAAAAAAAATTGATCTGTTCCTGTGCCTGATCCACCCAAGTTGAATCTGTCCCATCATGAGAAAGTCCCCCCCAAGGAGTCCCCACTGTAACTTGCTTCCCATACAACTACCTCACCCCCCGACACCTGTGTCTCGCCATTTTCCACCACCTCCTCAGACAACACTGGTAAATCCACACTGTCAGCACACGGAAACAGCAAAAGGTCTTGCGAATTGGGGCAGAGAATGTTCTGGGCTAGCACATCAGGGAAGGGGTGACTATGGGGTTCCAGGGAGTACGTGACCACATGCAATATCCATTTAAAAGTCATGCCACACTTGATCGAGCTCATAATTGACAATTGTACCGATTGATGCAAAAAAAGTTGGGGTCCTGCGTCGTCATTCTAACTACATCCGGCTGTTGTCACCACCACACACGCACGCCCAGGGGGCACTCCTCTGGCTCTTCCAGTGAAACCTCCTTCCCCCCAGCCTGCCCCCCACCTACAGGCCATCTCACCAAACAATTTACTTCTTTGTCCTATCTTTCTCTCACTCTCCAAACTATTTTTCCGGATAGCTGCCATATACGGTATTAAACTGAGTAGTATACATAGAAGACATACCACACTTGATCAATCTCATAATTTACGACTGTACCGGTTGATGCTAAATTTTTAAGTTGGGGTCCTGCGTCATCATTCTAACTACACCCGGCTGTTGTCACCACCACACACGCTAGCCCAGGGGGTACTCCTCTGGCTCTTCCAGCGAAACCTCCTTCCCCCCAGCTTGCCCCCCACCTACAGGCCCTCTCTCCAAACAATTTACTTCTTTGTCCTATCTTTCTCTCTCTCTCCAAACTATTTTTCCGGATAGCTGCCATATACGGTATTAAACTGAGTAGTATACATAGAAGACATACCACACTTGATCAATCTCATAATTTATGACTGTAACGGTTGATGCTAAATTTTTAAGTTGGGGTCCTGCGTCGTCATTCTAACTACACCTGGCTGTTGTCACCACCACACACGCTAGCCCAGGGGGCACTCCTCTGGCTCTTCCAGCGAAACCTCCTTCCCCCCCCCACCTACAGGCCCTCTCTTCAAACAATTTACCCGGGTAGGGGACGTATTAGATATTGTACTGATTTATTTTTTTAGATCTTGTTTAAATTGCCTCCTGCAATAGACAGGAATCGAACCCAGGTCAACTGCTTGGGAAGTAGCTATGCTCACCATTATACCACCAGCAGCCACAGCAACTGATAAGAACAGATACTAAACTTGATGTCAGCTGCAGTGCCAGCATGAGCAGTGGTGTCACCTGCAGGCGGTGATGGACCTTCATTGCACCTAGTTGGGTGCTTCCCTAACATGTGATGGGTATTTGCATCGCCTTTCTTGGTCTGGGTGAGCACAATTGCCATGAGGGTAACCACCAGGCTGTTGCCTGAGAATTTGGGGTAATGGTGGGATTAAGCAGCCTCAGAGGCATCCATGCATGCTGCCCCTGCTGTTTCCTGTCCATTTCCGTGGTGTTTCCATCATTTTCTGAGGTTTCCAGGTTTTCACCCAGCCTTCCCTAGGCAGAGCCTTGGTCCCCTGCAAAAAATGCTTGAGTCTCCCATTGACTTCAATGGGGTTCGTTACTCGAAACGAGCACCCGAGCATCGGGAAAAGTTCGACTCGAATAACGAGCACCCGAGCATTTTAGTGCTCGCTCATCTCTATCCATTACACTATCTTTCACTTTGCTCTTTACTCACAAGTCTATCCACAATGTCCTCTGTGGGACTTAACAGATGCCCAGTCTGCTTCTAAAGTAAACATATTTTACATCACTAACACCATTATTATACCCGTGATTTTGAACGTGTTATATATTGCTGCAAGATACCAAGATACCATTCCGTGTTATAGCAAAAGCCTTTTACTGTAATAACGCAATCATTATACTTGT